>JANAVB010005600.1:10109460-10356960 GCA_029216955.1 Iris pallida
TTACTACACGCAAGCAGTCTCTTAAGGTCAAGCCTATTGTCTCAATCTCCAGCAATTAACAAAGTTACAAGATGTTAGAGCATCAAATATATATAAGGCGTCCCAAATATTACATATCAGATGATCATGAAGCTAGTCGTACAAAATGATAGGACTAGCAAGAGTTCGGTCATACATGATCAACCCTAGGATTTGTTAATCATGTTTACAGCCCGTAGGCAGACAGTAAATAAATGTGCATCGAGCTAACAGGTGCTCGTCGGCTAAACGTCTCAAAAGAATAAATTTACATATAAGTGGGTGAAACAAAAAGGGAAAACCCACTCGTAGCCCGGGTTCCGTCTAGTGTTCACCATTGGGCTGGAAGTTTGGTAGATCCTCGGGAGCTGCTCCAAAATCTGGCCACACAAAACCAGCTGGGTCAAACCCCAGAAAGAGCAAGTGCCACAAGGAGGCCACAAATAAGAACAAAAGCCAGCATATCAGAACATAAAGAATAAAGGAAAGTACAAGTAATAAAAGTACACAGCGATAAACGACTAGGGACGTGGAACCATTCCGGGAGCCAGGTTACAATCCTTAAACCAAACAAGGACCGGGATTGTACCCCTTCGCCTGAATAGCTCACTGTCTCTACCCATTTATCGTTAGAGATAAGTAAAACAATCATGATCAAGAGTTCCAGGTACAGGGGCTAGACAAGACTTAGACAGAGCTGGACACCATTCATTCACAATCGACCAAGCAAGTACTACGGCTTACTACTTTAACTAACTAGGATTATCACAAGCCTAATTACTAACAAGATGCAAGTGAAAATTTCTAGTCCCAAGCCCTGCAGACCATCCAGTTATCCTTTCACGGGTTGAGAGTTAGTTACATTGCCCAGGAGACAAATGTACCCTTAGGTGACTTAGAGGGTGCAACACATGACAGTGTGCTAAAAATGTGCTCTACTCGTCGGCAAGCTACAAGTCCATTAAAGCGCCCAGATAACGAGATTGCCTGTGACTGGGAATTCTCCATGTTCTAGTTTGATCTAATAATTAGCCTAATCCAATTTAGCGCGAGTCCCTGGCCGTGGTACCCAGGAAGTCACGTCCTAGACATGATGCAAGACAAGACAAGTGGATTGTACAAGCAAGCAAGCAGAGCACCCACGGTGTTAAGTTGATTATACGAGTCAAGTTACAAGTTACAAGTCAAGTCAAGTCAGGTCAAGTACAGGTCAAGTCAAGTACATGTCAAGAGTGCGCCGCCACGGGCCACTATCAAGTCAGGTTGGTCATGTCAGGAGTGCACCACTACGGGTCACTGTCATGTTATGCTAGTTCCTTGTCATACCATGCCATGTACAATAGTCTTTCCAAACATATTAAGTAAAAAATCAGTTCGTGACAAAAGGCGTAAGGATATAAAATGGACGTAAAATATCTAATAAAATACCAATATATAGGACTATAGAAGAGCCAAGCTTAAAGAAATAATAATTCATCATAGACAAGTAGGTTGTGCAAGGGGGTCAAGGGTTGGGCTGCGCAGTGTATGTACTGCGCATGGAAGAGCTGCGCAAGAGTTGCCTTGCGCAAGGGTTACCTTGCGCAAAGGTAGACTGCGCAGGGGGTCAAGGGGCACAGGGTTAAAGGGGCACAGGGGATGCCTTGCGCATCAATTGGATTGCGCAAGGGAGGATTGCGCAAGGGTAGACTGCGCAGAGTATGGACTGTGCAATGGTCGAGTGCGCAGGGGTTACTTTGCGCATGGCTGGCTTGCGCATGGCTAGCTTGCGCCAGCGCAATCCAGTGCAGCGCAAAGCACTGGCTGAGCCTATGCGCAATCGGCCATGCGCTAAAGAGCACAGGCCGTGGTGCGCAAACGGTCAAGTGCTAAAGAGCACTGGCCGAGAGCCTTCACCAAGGCTGAGATGAACTCCTCAAGAACACCAAAAACTTCAAATCTTTATAACTTAGCCAAATCAAAACCAAATCTAGATTTTCAAAGTTCTAACTTGAGTAAAATCGAATTCTCTTCCACATGGAAGCATCAAAACATGCAAAAATCGAAGTTTAATGGATCAAAACCAAGGATTTTCGAAAATGGTTAAAACCTAGATCTAGAAAAATGAAAGCTCCAAATCACAAAATCAAGTTCTAAAGTTATTCTCCATGGCCTAATCTAGTTAATGGACAAATAAAAAGTGGTGCTTATTTGATGGCAAGGTGCACTTGCCTATGGGTTGGGAAGTTGTGTGGAAGAAGGAAGAAGAAGAAGTTGTAAGAAATTAATGGAGTTATGAGGGAGAGAAAAGGTTGGTAGGTTTTAATGAGGGTGGTTGTGATGGAATGGAGGTGGAGAATAGGCTAAGGTGTTCCACTCATGATGAACCAAACCAAACCAAACCAACTCCACAAAATAAAACCAGCCATGGTCCAAACCCATTTACGAGAAACCAAAATCCGCAAGTCGAAAAAATAAAAACGTGCCAAAATCAAATTACGTACAAATACGAAATACAAAATGGGGGACAAGTAGAGACATTGAAAGAGGACTTTTTATTTAACATATAAAGTCTATTACATGTCTAAGAAAAGATTACAAAGGAGAATTTTCTACAAAAAAAATCCTAAGTCTACAACCAGCAGCCACCATGCGCCCTCAGGCAGGCGCAGCAATCATCATGCCCCCTCAGTCAGGCGCATTCCACCATGCGCCCTTAGCAAGGCGCATCCTTTTCAGCAGCTCAGTTATGTGCATCCCAGTTATGTGCATCCCTTCAGCAGCCCAGTTATGTGCCACCCTTCCAGCCAGGTTCACCTGATAAGTGCTTCGACTAATGAAGCATTTATTGAGCAGAACGAGGGTGGCAATCAACCCTCTAGCCCAGGAAGAGAAGAGCACCGCAAGCCGCCTGTGGCCAGGGGAGGCTTCGAAGAGCCTCCAAAGGCCAAGGAAGACCGTGATCGAACGCGGCTAAAGGAGCAGCTTTCAACACAATCAGAGTGGGCAACACCCACTTTGAAGAAGAAAGAGCCTAGCACCGCCATTCCGATCTACGCTCTTCCTGGACAACAAAGACGAGCCCGGGCATCCCTATCTTTGGATTCACAGGCACCTTCCGCCTGCCTTGGAAGCCCTCGACTCCGGTTTTTGGATGTAACAGTCACCTTTAATGCATCAATGAAGACATGGCTCGCATCTTCACCCTCGGGAGTACTTCGTCAACAGAATGCACTCGAGTACACAAGTTCATGTCGGAAAGACGTGAGAGAACGAGAAGCAAACCTTCTCTCCATGCCACTATTTATAGGTCGGGCAAATCAAACCCATGCGCCAGGTGGATGGCTCTCCGAATTCCGTGCAATGATTTGCATTTAATAGATGAACCGATGCTTCGAATTCAGCCAAATCAAGACGGTTATTTAAGCACTTGAAGAACGTAACAGTCGCTGCATTAAAGAACGTGTCACGAAGCGAATGCGCCCCAGCTCGCGCATCATACAGATGCGCCCTTCAACATCAAGCGCATCACACAGATGCGCCCCATACCAGGCACATCACAGAGGATGCACCCCCATGCGTTCCCATACGCCTAGTAGAACGTCAATCGACATGCCCACTCAGCTGTCTATCGAATGTCAGAAACATTAAATGCTGAACTGACAGAGTTGGCAGCACACCTCCCAAGTCTGAACAGTTGACAGCTTTTTAGAAGACGAAGCATCGGCAACGTCGCATCATCATTTCTTTACTCCGACGACTACTGCCACGTGGCCACCCAACCATCCGCATGCCCTCAAAGCTATGCGCCTCAGACTTTTCATTGATCCCTAAAGACAGAAGAAAAGTCTCCACTTGAAGCTCTGCATGCGCCTCAAAAGCCATGCGCCCCAGACTGCTCTCTGATCCCAAAAGACAGAAGGAAGTCGCCTGCATGCGCCTCAAAGCCATGCACCCTGATGGTTCGTGACTCCTAAAGGTTACGAGCCAAAGTCTCCTCATGCGCCCAATCCTAGGTGCATCTTACCAGATCATTCCCCCATCAAATCCGAGATCTCCGAGCCTTGAGTCGACGACACGTGTCCTTTGACTCAACTCATCAAAGATTTCAGCAACAGAAAGATCTTCTCCTCTGCTACGTGCCGGCTCACAACAGCAGTAAGAATTCAACCCCTCGATCAGGGCGCATCGTCCATGCGCCTCCATCACATCACCACGTGGCGTCCCCACACCCAGCACATCCTACATGCGCGCATGAGCAGCCAGCCTGCAAAACTATAAATAGAGGGATCATTTCCTTTTCACCCATGCACAGAAAAGGTACAGAATATCCAACGAACGAACATATCATCAGAGAGGCAGATACAGACACTCACGTCTTCCTCCTCTCAGCAAGCTCCAGCACCCAGAGCAATCCAAACCTTCAGAACCGATAACCGTCGTCAGTTCATCAACGAGTCAACGTATTACCACTCACTCCATCGGCATAAGGGACCCAGATAAACAAAGTGTACTCCTAGGACTACATCTAAGTCCTATATTGTAACATTGTTCTGTTTGTATTAAATTTGCAATCAAAGATTTTAATTGCAAACACGAGTGTCATAGTAGTAAGGTCGTTTCCTTCAATGATTGCAGTAGCCTCGAAATCCAGTTCTTGTAAGTGCTCGCAGGAGTTTGCGAATCTTTTCATGGTTGCTGTAATATTTGCCTAGGGAGGACAAAGGATTTACAATATCCAAGAATCTTTCGAACATCTGAGTAACTGTTTCGTTGGGCTTCATCTTGAATACCTTATACTCTTGAGTAAGTCTGCTGACCTTTGATTGTTTGACTTGAGTTGTGCCCTCATGTGTGACTTCAAGAAGTTTCCATACTTCATTTGCAGTTGTGCAAATAGACCCTGTTAAATTCAGTTCTGTCTAAAGCACAAAATAAAGCGTTAATAGCACGTGCGTCAAGACTGACCTTTTTCTTTTCTTTCTCTGTATATCTGTTATGGGGTTTTTCAGTTAAAACTCCATCAACATTTATACGAGTGGCTTTTGATAGCCATCAATAACAATAGACCATAAATCAAAGTCAAGATTTCAAGAAGAAACTCATCCTGTTTTCAATAGGTATAATTTGTACCATCAAACAGTGGAGGTCTGTTTGTGGCCTGGCCTTCACTTGTGAATTTCACAGTTGCCATGTGTTGTGCTGTGATCTATATAACAATTAATTAAATAAATAATAATTGTAATGTTACCTTACTTTACCTATAACACCTGCTCTGATACCAATTGTAGGAACGAAATCGTAAAGCGCAATACTCTAGAGGGGGGTGATAGAGTTGGCAGCGGAATAATGCTAATTAAAAACTTGTTAGCAGCAAGATCACAGAATAATAATCACAACTAAATAATGTAAAGGTAGAGATAAGAAAGCAAACGCAAAGACAGCGATGTATACTGGTTTTCCTCTGTTGAGGACTAGTCCAGTCGGTAGAACTCTTGCTACCAGTTGAATCCACTTTTTGCAAAACCGCAAGTTTTCTTACGAAGTCCTTGCAACTTCTACAACGCGAGCTTTGATACGAAGAACTCGTCCAACTTCAATTGTGAAGAGGTATTCTTCTATCAAGCCTTCTGATTACAATCACTCAAAACTTCTAGACCGCACCGTACTGGCAAATCGACTAGAGGATTGTAACTGGCTTGGGATCTGAAAATTAAAGCTCGAGAAAAACTCTTTGGAAGACAGTAGGCTTTAAATAGAGAGAAATTGAAAGTGAATGAGTGAGTTAAAATGATCAAAATTTTTCTCTATTTATAGGAGTTCCAAAGACAGAATTCTGGCAGAATTCGGGCAGAATTCGGGCAGAACTCGATGAGCAAATCTCGGTCAAATCCGCAACTGCATGAGGACCAAGTTCCAAGGAATTCAAAATCAAAACGGCCACTAACCGAACTCTGGCCGAGTTCTGTCAGGGTTTGGTTAAGGTTTTTCAAAATAGATTTTGGGGAATTTTGAAAACTTTTTTTGGAGCTTTGTAAATACGAATATTTTTCAAAACTAAGGACATTTTAAAAACATTTTGAAATTATTTTGGAATAGCCTATTTGCCAGTACGACTCGGTGTACAATGTATTTCTAGACTCAATAAAATAAAATTACATTGCTCAAAGAAACAACTCGAACAGGCAAACAACGCTTCGGTCTGAACTGAGTAGATAGCCGTTCTTGATCATGTCCAAGAGTCCGAGATATCCTGACTAGCTCCATATATCGAGACAGAGTTTGATCAATTATTAAAATCAGTTTGACCATATGACCAATGGGCCAACAGATGTTACACCAAAGGAGAAGTCAGAGAAGACGATCGCTCTCAAGGCTCAACATAGAAGAACCATCGAAGATGATTCTGACGACAGCGACTCCGACTCTGAAGATCAAGCTCTTCTGGTAAGAAAATTCAATAAGTTTATAAGATTTAACAGGAGAACAAAAGACAGCAAAGACAACAACAACAACGATGAAGATCCTATTTGCTACGGATGCAAGAAGAAAGGACACATAAAGAAAGATTGTCCCTCAGCATCATTATCAAAGAAGCACAAATATGACAAAGGCTACCTGAAGAAATCTACATCAAGAAAGTATGCCAACACAAGCATATGGCATGAAACTGAAGCCAGCGACTCAGAAGATGAACAATCAGATGACGCTGCAAATATGCTTGATGGCTTGCGATCAGGTAATCACTAATCCTCTATTTGATCCTTATGATGATTTCATCTTTGAGCAACTAGGAGAGGCTTTCAGTGAACTGATGATTACAGGAAACTGCGTAGTAAATGAAACCTCTAAGAAGGTTCTCAAAGAGTACAAAGGTAAAATAGGAAGACTTACCGACCAATTAGATCATGTTAGAAATAATGACTCAACTGAGTCTGGTGAGCTTTCTTCTATTAAATTGTTGTTACACGAGACTGTTAAGCTATCCAAAGAAAAAGACCAAACTATTATCCAGTTAAAGAAAGACCTATCTAAGGAGAGAAAGTCTCCAGTGTGCACAGTCAGATTAGAATCACTCACATCTGACTATACTATATTGTATGACACTTCCAAAAAGTTGGAAATTAGTTTAGGAAAATGGCCTGAAGTTGCTGCTTCCTATTCTAACACGTGTCAATTACCGAATCATCGGAACACGCCCAACACTGTCAGACCAAACCATACCAAAACTATGCCCAAGAAGACTAGGCATACATTCTTCTATACTAGAAAACCAAAACCTACCAATCATGCACCTCACACTACTTTCAACACTCAACATGCTAAATGTCATTATTGTGGTCTCATTGGTCATATATCTTTTGCATGTAGAATCAGAAAGTTAGTAGATTTAAATGTTTATGCATGGATACCGAAAACTAACCAGTCAGGACCCTACAAGAAATGGGTACCAAGAGTTTCATCTGCAAATTATTTTGTAGGTGGGACGCCCTTCACATGCTAGGAGCAAATGGATCCTCGACAGCGGTTGCTCACGGCACATGACCGTGACGCTTCATTATTCGCAACACTGTCGAATAGGAATAAAGAAGGATACATCTCCTTCGGTAATAATTTAAGAGGTACATAATTGGTATCGGTGACATTGGTAAGGCTCCCTATCCAGTGATTAAAGATGTTTGTCTAGTTACCGAGTTAAAACATAATCTGCTCAGCATAAGCCATTTAGCTGATCACGGTTATGGTATTAACTTCGTAAAAGATAAATGTACTATAGTTGATAGTTCAACTGGTAGTACTATATTGAAGGTATAGGGATGACAATATATATGTTTTCTATTTGTTGGAAGATGCTAACAAAGCAGGTAGATGTTTGATGGCCAAAAGCGTTGAGAGTCAACTATGGCATATGAGACTCGGTCATGCAAACATGGATACAATTTCAAGATTACTACGAAGAAGTTGGTACGCGGCTTACCGGATATTTCTTTCAAGAAGGATATGGTATGTTGTGAATGTGAAAAGAACAAAGCTACCAAATCCGCGTTCAAATCTAAGAACGCTGTAAGTACCACTAGACCTTTACAACTGTTGCATATGGACTTATTTGGACCAAGTAGAATTGCTAGTCTAGGTGTAAGTTATAGTATTTGTCATTATAGATGATTTCTCTAGATATACATGGATTTATTTTCTTGCACGCAAGAACGATGCATTATCAGAATTCGTTACCTTTTGCAAGAAAGTACAGAATGAAAAAGGGTTCATGATTACTCGTATTCGTAGTGATCATAGCGGCAAATTTGAGAATGCAGAATTCAAACAATTTTGTGACACACACGATTATTTGCATGAATTTTCTTGCCCTAGGACTCCGCAACAAAATGGAGTTGTGGAACGTAAGAACAGAACTCTATCTGAATGGCTAGAGTAATGTTAAACCAGTTTGTCTACCTAGATACTTATGGGCTAAAGCTGTAAATACAACATGCTATATTCTCAATAGGGTTCTAATTCGACCTATATCGAAGAAGACTCCCTATGACTATGGTTTGATAGAACACCAAATGTTTCTTATTTCAAAATCTTTGGTTGTAAATGTTTTATTCTTAATTAAAAGATAATTTGAGTAAATTTGACGAAAAGGCCGATGAAGGTATATTTTTAGGTTATGCAGCTTCCGTCCCAGTACCGGAATACTGAGACGGACTAGGCCAGATACACCGTATGAGGTATAGACGTCATACGGCGATTGTGGCTGTCAAGAGACTAGGGTGCATGCTACAATCAGGTCTCCTATGGTCCCACAGAGCATCTATGTCTCAATCAATCAAATAAGAAGCAGTAAATAATGATCATATAAGACAAAGCAGTAAGGCGTCCCCGACGCTTCATCAAAATATTGAGCCTAGCTTTTACAAAAAGATGAGCTAGTACCGAGAGTCAATAGTACATAACCGTAGTCAGCTGTAGTCTGGTTTAATTACAATTATGTAATAGGAAACTAATGTTCAGAACTGCCCTAAACAGGTGCCGGTGGCTAAACGCCAAGTACAAAATAGAAGATATCAGAGCAGTGAAGAAGAAACCCACTCATGGTCCCTGACGCCTACTCCTGGTGTGCACCATTGTTCGGGTGGAAGGCTGGATCCTCTGGAGCTGCTACAGATCTGGCCAAACAAAACCAGCGGGGTCAGGCCCCGAATAGCAAGTACCACAAGGGAGCACAAAAGAGTGAGATAAAACCCAAGCATAAATAAGACCTGATTCACGAGTTATAGGCTTATACCATATCATCGAGACAATACGACACCCTTACAACCAAACAAGGACAAACGGTGCCAATATCGTGCCGAAATAAGATATATCCTATAACCATGGGCAGGTGAAGGACTTCTGATTGCGACTTCGGTCCATAGCCTATCGCAGCACAATAGCCCAACCCAACAACCAAACAAGGACATGGGTTGGACCACGCACCACGATAGTCCATGTTCTTCAGTTGCTAACATAAGAAAATATATCACAAACAAGTTAGCTTACAAGCGGCCATTCAATCCTCCGGCTTTCTATGATTTATCTGGATTATCTCAGTAATACAAATTAGGAATCCTTAGATCGTGTCAACCCAGCAGGACTAGCCAAACCATATAATATACATACACATATCACTTTGATCATGCACCGACTTCCGTAAGGCTACCGTGCTAAAACATATAACACATAGCACGTAGGAGTCGGATATAGTCATCCACTATAGGCGGATGAAACTGTATCCGTGGCGGCCAACCCGACACGTCAGGACAGGACCTGGGGTGGCCAGTATGGCACGATCTCGGGATTCTTCCCACCCAATGCATCTACCAATTTGAGTTTCTTAGATTAACCCTGTCTTGATATGGAATTACATGTCGTGGTCACATGGCCATCCTCCTATATGTCGTACCATAGTACGCATACCCTAAGTATGAATCCACATCGGCCCGATCTAGATCCATGCTTAGTGTAATGCTTCAAACAACATCAACATACCACGATACTATTACTGACCAATTACCATGACTGTACTGGAAGGTACACATGTATTGACATATACACGAACGATCACTTGGCATGTAGAGTCACACCTCAGTGCACTCATTAAATGGCACCACAGTGCATACTAATATTGTTCTCCATACACACTTAGAAATGTACCAACACGTATACAGGTAATCAGGTCAGGAACATGGTCAAGTCAGGAAGTCACTCGGACTCCTCGTGACATAAAAGTCACATATGAATTCTGGTTAAAGTGAGACATGAGGGCCCTTGAAGCCAATACAAAGATCTACAACTTTTATGTTGGGAGTTGGGAGAAATTCTGGCCACAAATCAGTCAAATAGGACATAAAATAGCCAAAATAGGCACTATGTGACACTATTCAAGCCATGCGGCACTATTCATCCTGCGGTACTATTCATCTCATGCGGCTGCGGTACTATTTATTCCATGCGATTGCGATACTATTCATTCCTGCGGCTGCGGTACTATTCATCTTATGCGGTTGCGGCACTATTCATTCCTGCGGTACTATTCATCTCATGCGGCTGCAACACTATTCATCTCATGCGGCTGCGGCACTATTCATTCCTGCGGCTGCGGTACTATTCATTCCTGTGCTGCCACTATTCATCTCATGCGGCTGTGATACTATTCATTCCTGCGGCTGCGTACTATTCATGCTCATGCGGCTGCGGCACTATTCGTTCATGCGCTACGGTACTATTCATGCTCATACGGCTGCGACACTATTCATGCGGCTGCGGTACTATTCATGCTCATGCGATTGCGGCACTATTCATGCGGCTGCGGTACTATTCATGCGGCACTATTCATCGTCCCTGCCAAAATCAGGACAGATGAACATATAAATGGCCAAAAATGCTTTTGGCCATAACTTCCTCAAAACAAGTCGAAATCTAACTTTTAAATGTCAAAATTGGGTAGAATTGAATTTCCTACAACATAGGACCATTAGTTTTCGAAAACAACCAACTTTGATAGATCAAAACTATGGAAATCCATAAAACCCTAGTTATAGAAACTTAGATCTACACCAACTACATTAAAATCAAAAACTCCAAGAACTAAACTTGTAGAGAATGAAGAGAAGAACAATATATGCAAATAATATCTAAGAAAAATCAAAATGCAAGAATCTCTCCATTTGGTGCAAGATGTACTTGCCTAAATGTTGTTTGAGCAAAATAAATGAAAGAGTGAACGAGGAGAGAGTGTGGAAGAGAATATATAGGGGTTGGGTTGACTCAAAGAAACCCTAAGCTTAAGCATGCTCTAAACCATGTGACTAATAACATGTTAATTGCTACATGATACAACTAATTAAATAAATAAAATTCTAACCACAACACGGTTCAGAAATCCTATCATCGAAAGTAAACCACGCCTACAACTAACAAGGACAAGGGTGACACACTAATCCGCGACGAGATACTGTTCCATGCCATGGCCAGTTATAAATATATGATATATACAATCAAGATACAGGTGCCAGATACCATATACGAAAAAATCAAAATTTACGTATTCCGGGAAGGGGGAGTGACAACAGCAAAGAGCAAAGGATACAGAGTCTTCAACAAAAGAACCATGATCATTGAAAAATCTATCAATGTCAAGTTTGATGAGCAACACTTAGACGATGATGACAATGAAGACATAATCGCACCAAGTACAGCTACTACAAAACCTTCACACAAAGATGCAGAACCATCACATCAGGCATCTGATGAACCTCCAAACAAGAAGCCGGAACTAACAATCTTGAGACTACACACAAAGAGATGAGATTCTTGGCTAATCATCCAAAGGACTTGGTAATTGGTGAGATTACCAAGGGTGTAAGTACTTGTTCCTCTAATAAAGATATAGCTTCTTGTGTTGCTTTTGTCTCACAGTTTGAACCCAAAAATATTGATGAAGCATGTAGTGATAAGATGCTATGCAAGAGAAATTAAACCAATTCGAACGGAATCAAGTTTCGGAACTTGTTCCCAAGCCCATTGATCATCCGGTCATTGGCACCCGATGGGTATTCCGAAACAAACTGAACGAGAATGGTTTAGACTCCTAATAAGGCTCGACTCGTAGCTCAAGGATACAATCAAGAAGAAGGTATCGACTATGATGAGACTTATGCCCCAGTTGCGAGATTAGAATCCATTCGCATGTTATGTGCATTTGCATGTTTTCATAATTTTAAGTTATTTTAAATGGATGTCAAAAGCGTATTTTAAATGGTTTTATAAAAAAGAGGTTTATGTAGCTCAACCACCCGTTTTACTGATTCAAATTTCCTGAATATGTTTTCAAGTTGAAGAAAGCATTATACGGTTTGAAACAAGCCCCTCGTGCTTGGTACGATCGTCTAAGCTCTTTTCTACTTGATAACGGGTTTTCAAAGGAAAAGGTTGACATTACTTTGTTTATAAAATCTTTGAATAACAATGTTCTTTTGATTCAAGTCTATGTAGATGATATTATCTTTGGATCTACTGATGAATCTCTTTCTCAAGAATTTTTAAAGTGTATGCAGAATGAGTTTGAGATGAGCATGATGGGAGAGCTAAATTCTTTCTCACTGCAAATCAAACAAACCAACAATGAGACTTCATAAATCAAACAAAGTACACAAAGGATCTATTAAAGAAGTTCAACATGGAAGCAGTCAAGCCACTTAGCACTCCAATGGCGACTTCAACCAAGCTTGATATTGATGAACAAGGCAAACCTGTCGACATACGTAAGTATCGAGGTATGATCGGTAGCTTACTGTATTTAACTGCTAGTCGACCAGACATTATGTTTAGTGTTTGTTTATGTGCACACTTTCAAGCTAATCCTAAGGAATCACATCTGTGCGCAGTTAAGCGTATCTTCCGATACCTTAAAGGTACTTTTTGTCGGCTTATGGTATCCCAAAACCACATTATTTGACCTAATCGGTTATTCTGATGCTGATTGTCGGATACAAAGTAGATAGAAAAAGTATCAACGGCACATGTCATTTTCTAGGAAAAGCTATAGTCTCTTGGTTTAGTAAAAAGCAAAATTCTGTTGCATTATCACAACCGAGGCTGAGTATATCGTCACAGGACGTTGTTGTGCACAAATTTTGTGGATGAAACAAACTTTAGAAGACTATGGATTGCATTTTACACACATACCCATTTCTGTGACAACACTAATTCTATTAATTTAACGAATCCAGTATGTCACTCTCATACTAAACATATCGAGATTAGACATCACTTTCTTAGAGATCATCAACAAAATGGAGATATAGACCTTGTATACATAGACACTCAGAATCAATTAGCTAACATACTCACAAAATCTCTAGCGGAAGATCGTTTCAATTATTTACGTCGAGAATTAGACAATTTAGATGTCAATAATATTAATTTTGTTTTATTAATTGTTTATTCGATACTCGATAACTGTTTTCGAGACAAGCCTAAAAAGAGTCTGTCTGTTACCATGACTACGGTCGAAGCGAAGCGATATTTAAGAGTTCCCCGGTGAACCTCCGTTAGCTGGGACAGTACTCCTACAGCTAATCTGAGACAGATGCTGAGTAAAGAATATAATTTATAAAATAATTTAATTATATTATTTTGAGATTTAAAATTACTAAACTCTGAATTAAATTTGAAATGAATTAATGAAAAAGATGTGGCTCCATCTATTATTTTTGATATATATATAGCCAGGCAACCCTTGGCGAATTCGGCCCGAGCTCGGTCCGAATTCGGCCAGAGTTCGGCTGGGTATATATATGTACCAGCCAGAACCCGAGGCCCCTCTTCTTCATTCTTCCAAACATCCTCAAACAGCAGCAGCCGTGCCTCTAAACCCTAGCTCTTCTCCACCCTTGTTCTTCCAATCCGCGTGAAGATCTTCGTCCAAACTTTGGATTCGTGCAGAGAATTTCGTCCTCACAACATATCCAATTCTTGGAAGGTATAATTCCTTCTCTCCTCCACTTTTAAATTCTTAGGTTTTCTAGAATTTTGGGAAAGAATACCTAAGTTCAATCTCTTCAAGAGGAAGAAGACCAATGCCAGTGAAGAGGCATCGTCTTCGGATCCGCATACGGATTCTCTCTTTTCTCCGGTCCAATCAGATGACGGTGCATCAGACGAGTTTTACTTCAAAACTTTCGACCAAGCTTTATTATGGTATGCCAATTTTATTATGCGTACTATCTGTACCGGATCACCGATTAAATAGACTGTCTTTCCTGACCACCGCCCTTACTTTGAAGCATTAGGGTTACAACACTTTGTTACCTTACAATTTTCTATTGCTACTAATGCCATTAGATTATTCTATTATAATTTCGTGTTAGACACTTTTACCGTGAGAACACGTGTCGGAGGGATCGATATCGAATTCACTGATAAAACGTTAGCAAAAATCCTTGGTATTCCAAACGAAGGTGTCCCGCTCGATGACATCACTGATTTTGATTTTCCGATGGTACGACTCTCGTTAGTTTCAAGAATGAGCTTTGTACGCCCGCACGTGCTCGTCCTGGAAAGTTCAAGGCTAATAACTTGAACTTGTTTAACTATGAATTACATCGCATCATCTATTCCACTTTACTTCCAAAATCTACTTCCAAAGATGATGTCACTGCACTTGAGCTTTCTGCTCTATATCACATTCTTAAGGGGATTCCTTTTTCTGTCCCTAAGACTATCATTCAGATGATGGGTAGATGTCGCGGAAGAGACCGCAACCTCTCTTATGCGATGCTCATCCTACGCATCTTTCAGAGATTTGACATTGACCTATCTACTTGTGCTGTTGACCCTGAACCCAAGTACCTCAAACTCTCTCGTCGCAGTATTGCCACTGTTCCTCTACCTACTGCACTTGCTCCTCCTGCACCTACTCCCACAGCACCTGGTCCTCCTCATTTTTACCCTATGACATTTGAGGGTATTCATCAGCACCTGTCAGATCTGCAGTCATTCTTTGTTGACACTTCCAGGGAACATGAGTTTTGTGATGTGACTCGGTTCCAGGCTATTGCCAACTCCTTCGCCGATCTGAGATTTGCGCAGACGGGTCACTCTGCTAGCTCTCTACCTCGAGACCCTTCTGTTTCTGGCTACCGCATTGATGATGAGGCGGTTCACTCTCTGTTTCAGCCAGGGAACGCTTACGATTGGTATCGTACTACTGGTGCCACTCCTAATACTTTTGGAGCTGGTACTTCTGGAGCTGGTCCTTCTGGACATGCTGGCGCTGCAGTTGATGACGATGATGATGATGATTTTTGAGATGTTACATATTGAGACTGATACTTTTGTCCTATGTTTACTTGGAAATGTTCCGACATTCCAAGATATTCACTCTTTTAGTTATTATTTGCGACTCTTCATAGACATGGTTTTTATTATGCCTCAGTTTGGCATACGTTTTACTTAGTTTATTATTCAGCATTTTATTTGTTTCAGCTTTACTATAGCATTACTTTTCTTGCTTCCATATAAACTGCCTGTGATAAATACCATGCCTGTGTTGTTTATACAATATCTTTTTAACTGTTTATACCTGTGATGAATGTTTTATATATTTTTTTTGTGTTTCTTCACTGTGTGTTACTTATGCATTTATTGCGGGAGCTTTCTCTTTTGCAATTATTTTGCTAAGTGACAACGGGGGAGAGATAGATCTAACATCTTCATGAATACAGGTTATGAACAATTTTTCGTATACTTTTTTGAATTGATCCAAACTTAGATGTTATATCGGCAAGGTTTGTCAATTATCAAAATGGGGGAGATTGTTGGCCTATTGGTCATGGTCAAACCTGATTTTAATAATTGATCAAACTCTATCTCGATATAAATGCAAGTCAATTCAGATGTTTACCTACGAAGTTTTGGACACTGCTCAACGATGGATATCTACTATGTTCAAGACTGAAGCCGTTTGCCATTCAGAATGTATTTCTTCAAAGCAATGTAATTTTTTATTTTATTGAGTCTAAAAATACATTGTACACCAAGTCGTACTGGCAAATAGGCTGTCTGGAATTGTTTTTCAAAACTGACCTATCTCTTTAAAAATGACCTATGTTTTTGAAAAACATCCTTTTTACAAAAAGCTTCTGAAGGACTTTTAAAAAGCCAAATTGATTTTTCTCAAAAATAAACTGACAGAACCCTAGCAGAACTCGGCCAGAGTTCGGCCAGAGTTTGGCCAATATGAACGTTAGTGAACGTTTGATTTTGAACTTGGTCACCCTTCAGTTGCGGTTTGTTACAAAGAGTTCTGTCCGAATTCTGCCCGAATTCTGTCATAGTTCTGTCTTTGGAAAAACTATAAATAGAGAAGTATTTCGATCTTTTCAAATCACCAATTCACTTTTAATCTCTTCTCTTCTAAAGCTTACAATTCTTCCAAAGAGTTCTAAAAAGCTTTCATTTTCAAATCCCAAGCCAGTTACAATCCTCTAGTCGATTTGCCAGTACGGTGCGGTCTAGAAGTTTCAAGAGCGATTGTAATCAGAGGCTTGATAGAAGATACAACTCTTCACAATTGAAGTTGGTCGAGTTCTTCGTATCAAAGCTCGCGTCTGTAGAAGTTGCAAGGACTTCGTATGAAAACTTGGGATTTTCCGATAGTGGATTCAACTGGAAGCTAGAGTTCTTCCGACTGGACTAGTCCTCACAAGAGGGAAACCAGTATAAATCTCGGTGTTTGCGTTTGCCTTCTGATCACTTTTTATTTCTGTCATTTACTTTGTAATTATTATATCTGTGATCTAACTGCTAACAAGATTTTTAATTAGCAATATTCCGCTGCCTACTCTATTCACCCCCCTCTAGAGTATTCTACTTTACGATTTCGTTCCTACAACATCCCTACACCAACCCACACCTACACCAAAGCCGATATATTGGCATCCATTTCTAAAATAAGGTTATTTGTAAATGCACATCAATTTTTGATCGGGTAGCCCGGATTGGGGATTGGGGCTAGCCCAGGTTTTGGGAGAATTTACTCAAGACATTCTATTTTTTTACTCATATGGCTGTCCCAAACTCAACCCCCCCCTAACGTATAATTTTAGTTTCATTTCCAAATTTCCTTCACTCTCTTCCAAAACCCTAATTCCTCTCTTCTTCTTCTTCCTCTTCTCCTCCACCATTTTCTCCATCCCTAAGCAACATATTCTTCTTCCTCTTCTACTCCACCATTTCCTCCCTCCCTAAGCAACATACTTTCTCTCTTTCTTTCCAAAATCCTAACAATTTATTTCGATTACATTACAATGTTTATTTCAATTATTTGTAATCTATTTGAATTAAACCCCAAGTACATTTGGAGTGGGAATTACTCATTTGAATTAAACCCAAGTAAACACGATCGAAAAAATTTGCGTCGACTAGGACTGCCTAACTTTATGGCAGTCCTACAAACTGATAGGACTGCCAGAAACAGTAGTAGTCCTACTTCACAGCAAGTAAAATCAAGGATTGTCAGAAATTCTGGTAGCCCTACATACAGTCAGGACTGTCAGAAATTCTGGTAGTCCTACATACAGTCAGGACTGCCAGAATTTGTGGCAGTCATTGGTTTCACTTTCTGTGAAGTAGGACTGCCACTATTTGGCAGTCCTATCAGTTTGTAGGACTGTCAGAAAATTAGGCAGTCCTAATTTGCACTTGTTGAACAACAAGTCCATTATTGTTGTTCTTGTTTGCACTTGTTGAACACCAATATTAGGATTTCCACCAATATTAGATTTGTACATTATGAGGAGTCTTTGGGTGCCATCGAAATTGGAAATGAGAAAAAAATAAGGGTTTGATGGAGATAGTGATGATGAAAAATGGTGGAGAGGAAGAAAATGAGAAGAAACACATCCCACATTTTTGATCTTGTTCTTCTTTTTCTTGTTCCTGTTCTTCTTCTTGTTCTTGTTCTTGTTCTGTTCTATATTCTTCTTCTAGGATGTGTTGAGGAAGAAGAAGCAAAAATAGGAAAAATGACTTTTATATCTAGAAATGGAATAGCCTTGAGTAATTTTTTCAATGGCAAACTTGTAAATAAATCAAACTTAGAAATAAGATAACCATAATCAAAATATAATGTGCCCTTATAAATAATCTAAAATAAGGATCTCTTGGCCCTCGTGCACCTTTTAGGCCTCGTTTGGTTCACGGATTTAAGGAACCAAGAAAGGAAAGTTGTTCCTTTCCTTTGTTTGGTAGCCACAAACTTGAGAATCAATTTCCTGGCAAGGGAAAAATTGGTGGGAATATTGTTCCACTCAAGACCCATGGGATTAATTTTTTCCTCATTCTTTTCCAACATTTATTACAAAAGTTATGACAAAAGTAACCATGCGTCATTGCTTGTTTTACCATTAATGTTATTTTTATAGTATTATTTTTATTTTAAAAGGTAAGGATATTGGAACATTGTTATATTTTGCTTTCCTTTCCTAGGTAGTTTCTTTGTTTTACCAAACAACAAGAAAATGTGACATGAATCATACTTTTCCATTTTCATGAAAAATATAAGGTGTGTTTGATTGCAAGGTGAAAATACGTGGAAAATAAATTAATTCCATGGAATTATTTTCCTAGGAAAAAAATTCCATAAATTTTAAAATTTTTCATGGAAAAATTAATTTGGTTGTTTGATTGTCATTATTTTCCACGGAAAGTAATTATTTTCCATGAAAAATGATATTTTTTATGGGTTAGACAAGTTTTATTTTCCACCATTTTAGAAAAAAATAAAAATATAGTTTTTTGAAAAATAATTCCATAAAAAATATAAGCTATCAAATACTACAAAATTGTGGAAATATTTTCATGAAAATAATGCCCAATCAAACAGTCTAAGGAAATTTATTTCCTTTCCGTGAACCAAACGAGGCCTTAGTCGACCGAGCAGAACACTGTTCCTGAAATGAAATTTTATTCCGATTTTCCATTTTACAATTTGATTGACCGAACACAATATTACTCCAATAAAATTCTCTCAGACTCGACCGTAGCAACAGAATAATACTCCGACAATGCGTTGCAACAAAATAATACTCCATAATAAATCCCAGACACAAGCTTTTTTTTTTTTTTTTTTTGATAAGAGACACAAGCATTTAAACAAACACATGTAGATCCAAAACCATATAATTCACATTTATTTACATTTACATCTCCAAAAAAAAAAAAAAACCCTCCCCCCTTCCCAATTCTCCTCCATTGAGCCACCCCACCCCCCCCCCTCTCTCTCCTCCCTCCAATTTCGAGATCCATCCATGGCAGACGCGTCGATCCCTCCCGCCGCCGCCGATCCCGATGGCCCCGACGCCGTCCGCATGAGCTGGAATTCCTGGCCCCGCTCGAAGCTCGAGGCCTCCAAGTGCGTCGTCCCGATCGCCGCCACCATCTCCCCGATCCGCCCCTCCCCGGACGTCCTATCCCTCCCCTACCCGCCCCTCCGCTGCAAGCCCCCCTGCCTCGCCGCGCTCAGCCCCTTCTCCCGCGTCGACCTCGCCGCCAAGATCTGGATCTGCCCCTTCTGCCACTTCCGCAACCACTTCCCCCCGCACTACTCCGCCATCTCCGAGACCAACGTCCCGGGGGAGCTCTACCCCCAGTACACCACCGTCGAGTACTCGGCCCCCGCCGCGGAGCCTACGTCCCCGCCGCCGGTGTTCCTCTTCGTCATCGACACCTGCGTCATCGAGGAGGAGCTCGAGTTCGTCAGGTCGGCGATGCGGCGCGCGGTGGGCCTGCTGCGGAGAACGCACTGGTGGGCTTGATTACCTACGGGACGCAGGTGCATTTGCACGAGTTGGGGTTCGGGGACATGTCGAAGATTTATGTTTTCAGGGGACCAAGGAGATGACCAAGGAGCAGATTTTGGACCAGCTGGGGCTGTCGGGGCGGGGCGGCTACCCGAAGCCCGGCATGCCGTCGGTTAATGGAGTCCCCCCAGCAGCCGGGCGGGTCGGTTAGCCGGTTCTTGCTTCCAGCATCGGATTGCGAGTATACGCTCAACGCTGTGAGTTTTTCTTTTCTTTCCATTACGTCTACTTTGATATAGACTCGTACTATCTGTTCTATGCAATTTTTTTAACTGATCTATACAACTATATGTAAAGAAGACGAGCTCCTTCCAATTTGCCTACTGTAATATAGAATTTGATGTAAAACAGCAAGGTTTAGAGGGCCCATGTTGAAATATGTTCATTTAAGGGCTCTATATCTGTTTCGATATAGAATTGTTGCATTTGCTGGATAAAGTTCAAGCCTTGGGTTGAAAACAATAGAATTTATACGGCTCGTGTTGAAATAAGCAACTGTTCAAGGAATCTATACAAAAAGGATCAGTTTTTGGTTGTGTTATTGTGAATGCTATACATTCAACGCTGTAAGTTCCTTCAATTTTGCCTAAGTTAGAAGACCCATGTTGACATAAGCACAACTTGACGGATCTGTATGTAAAAGATATGAAATTTTGATTGTATTATTGTTGATTGGTATGTGTTGGTTTTGGGCAGTTGTTGGATGAGTTGCAGACGGATCAGTGGCCGGTGGAGGCAGGAAGCAGGGCCCTGCGGTGCACGGGCGTGGCGCTGAGCGTAGCCGCAGGGCTGTTGGGGGCGTGCATGCCGGGTACTGGGGCAAGGATTATCGCGCTGGTTGGTGGGCCGTGTACTGAGGGTCCAGGATGGTGAGTGGATATGCTTTCGTGTTCTTTCATGTAACCTGATTATTATTCGTAGGGTTTCATTTGTGTTGAATTGTGCATCTGGATAGTTATTGAATTGTCGATTGTTTTGAGAGTTACTATATTAATGTTTATTTTTAATAAACTTAAAATTTTCCAATGTTTTGAAGTCGCCCTAGTGTGTCGTTCTGATAGGAGGTTCATGTAGGAGATCTTAGTATTCTCCAAAAAGTGGTGTCTTGTCTGTATATTGTTGTGTCATGTCAGACATTTATCATTCAAGCACAACATAGGTACTCCAAAAATACACTAGGGACATCAAAATGGTTGTCGTGTTTATGTTGCTGTTTTTATGTCACGTCATATGCAACATAGTTCGTAACAATTATGTACTTTGACCCTTGTTTGGGCATCATAAATCTTTGAAAGTGGGAGTCGGGTGTTGACTTTGCTGATAGGAGGCCCTTGTAGGATTTCTTGTGTTGAATTGTACGTCATTACAATTTTCTACCTTGACCCCTTGTTTGAGCATTATACCCTCGGACTATTACTAGTTTATAGTGATGTATCATCCATCTTGTTTATAATTCAGATCATTACTAATCCATAGTACATCGTACTCAACTTAGTAGCAGTATAAAAATGTTATAAACATACTCAAGGATAAAATACTTAAAGAGTAGATAACATTATGATGACTACCCATTAAGATAGAATGCTCATTTTCGTAACAGCTGAGATTGATAATTTCTTAGACAAAAATTTGTCAGTTCAATGGAAAACTATTAACTTGTTGGTCATTTAATTATGAATTTATTGTTGAGAACTTATGTTAAATATCAACGATCTGGCACTGTTTTTTAAATAATTTAAGGTATGGTTACGGTTGACTAGACATATGTTATCCCCTTATTAACTTGAAGGCTTTACTAATGATTGTCTTATTGAGAATTTATCCTCTGGTTCAGCGAAGCTCTTTTTTTCTATATTCTTTTTTGTATTATTTTACATTATTAAATTTGTACTCTTATTGAATAGTTTTTCAATTTTGTTATTGATGCCATCATGCAGCCTTTTGATCAAGTCTTACCTTGTTTATCATGTATAGATTGTGTCGAAAGACCTATCGGAACCTGTGCGCTCACACAAAGATCTTGATAAAGATGCAGCTCCACATTTCCACAAAGCTGTCAAATTCTATGATAATCTTGCCAAGCAGCTTGTTAGTCAGGGACATGTGTTGGATCTTTTTGCTTCTGCACTTGACCAGGTATTATTTTCTTCTTTTTTATCATCAATATTATTGTATGAAAATTCTGCTGTTCCGATTAAGTTTTTAATTTGATCAATTTTATAGTTACAGTTACAGAGGACACGGCCCTTAACATAACTGAATGGAAGAAAAGGATTCAAACAACCAACCCCAAAAAATTGGGATGAAGGCTTTGTTGTTGTTGTAGTTACAAAAACCTTCTTTGATAACAAGTTGCAAATCATGTTATTACAAAGGAAACATTCTTAGTTATGTCTTGATTTATGCTTGAGCATTGTGCCCTACATGGTATTTCTAAACATCAGTTGAAGCTGAGTTCTGTGAGACCGACTCATGAGTCATGACCATAGTCTTGGTTATGGAGCTTTAGGTTTTCATGGCAAGCCCCTCTGTTGCCCACTCCTCCTTGGCCATTATTGACAGTGTAATGGTGATGCAATGTTGAGTTGGAATTGTATTAAAAATGTGGTTAGGGTTAGGAGAGGTAAAGTATAGAGATGGAAAGAACGGGAGATTAGGAAATCTCCTCGTTCACTCTAGCTGTATGTGAAAATGTTCACATGTTTACAAATAACCCCTTACATCTTTATTTAACTCCCTCCTAAGCTAGAGTGTTATATTTTACATCCCAAGCTTACTGGTCACATATGGAACTCACTTGAGAGTTGAGACCACCTATTGACTTTGTAAACAAATATGCTAGCTCAAGTGTATCTTTTAAATAAAGGTTATCAATTATACTCTCTTCCACCTTTTCAAGAATAAAGTGGCAGCCACCTCATATGTTTGGCCCCTCATTAAATAGACAATTATTAGCAATGTAGATGGTTGACTTGGTGTCAGAGTATAATCATATAGCAGAAGAGTGTCCAAAATCAAGCTGTCTAAGCAAAAAACTGTAACCAATACGAACATGTGAGAGGTCTTGACCATGACTCAAAATTCGGACTTTGCACTTAAACGAGACATGACACTTTGCTTCCTGCCCTTCCTCAGCTTCCAACGAAGACACAAAAATTGGTAGTAGTATGGTGACCTTACTCAATCAACATTCGTAAACCCAAGTTACACAACAATGTCGTAGTGCCAAAATACGTAGAATATTAGACCTTTCCTGGTTGAACTCTTTAAGGCGTAGTTTCGGAGCAAAGTTTTGTAATGGAGTTAGGTAAAGCTTGGAATTATGAAATTGGGGTTTCAAGTTATGAAACTCAACTCAAGTTAATTGTAGTTTAGACTTTAGAGTTAACTTTTGAACGTTTGGTAACGATATATCTTGGAGTTGTGAATCAAATCATATAAGAATTTGTTTCCCAATGCTCATGGAATCATGAAACAGTGTCTTATCTATACAGAGAGTGTCCACTAGAAACATCCCACTCACCATTCTTATGTTCTCTCTTGTTTCTCTTCTTATTACAAGAAGAAAACTCAATTGCCAAATGATTCTTTTCCTTTTGAAACTTTTTGATGATTATATATAAGATATAAACATTGTTGAGTGAAGTTATCAATATAGGAGCAGAGCACAACATTTTATCGGAGAAAACGAAGATAATTACAGATCAGACACACAAAAACAATGTAATCGAGTCTTTAATGTATTTAAAATCAACACTTGATATTAAATAAGCAAAAAAAGATCAAATAGACGAGAACTATATAAGATGAAATATGTTTAAAAAAGGAAAAAAGTAAGATCTCTGTTTTTTTCACATAATAAACATGATGAAATTATGAAAAAGGCTTAATGTTAGGTGAGGTGGAAAAAAAGAGAGAATATGGTGGTTGTTTTTCCTTCGATATGATCCTATAGACATGAGGGTTTCATAAATTTCCAATTTCTTTTGGGGGTAGGAGGTAGGGGTGAGCTTTCGATCTATTCAATTTACTGAATCGTAATTTCCAAAACCGTACTTAACCGCAAACTCTACATTATCAAACCGAATCACACCACTTAATCTCAAAACCGTACTTGACCGAACCGTAATAATAATTCGGTTACTTCGGTCTTACCGCAAACTACATAAAATTCAAAAAGACAAAAGTACTACCTAGTTAAGTCGTGACTCGAAATATACTAATAAAAGTGACGCTACTAGAGAGAGGGAGGAAGACTCACACGTCAAAAGAATGAAAAGTGAGGGTTATGATGGATATGCTAGATTTAGGATTATTATTGAGTCGGGTTAGGCGTAGATAGATACGTATGTGCGAGATGGCATAGTTGTAATATGTTATTTGGTCTATTCGGTTTGAACCAAACCGCAAATCAAAACACAAAAACCGCAATTTAAGAAATCCAAAGTTGCAAACAGAACTATCTCCACTAAAACCGAACCAAATAGTCTAATTTTGTTCGGTTAGGTTCGTTTTTGCGGTTTTTAACTATATACTACTCACCTCTAGTAGGATTGTAGGATGGAGGGGAGGCCACGGAGTTTATGAGAAACGGAAATTGTTGCTCGTTGCATGATAAGAGATAAATTATTGCCTGAGGAGGAGCGGGATTTTGAAATTTTTGGAGGAGAATAGAGAGGGAAGAAAGAGAGAGGGAGCGGGAAGAAAGAGAACGGTTTCATGAGAGAGAAGGTAAGAGGATGAATTTTGGAGTTAGGGTGAAAATCAATTTTTTTTCCTGACTCCACTTTGGAGTTTGTTTTGGAGTTTATCCAAACTCCAAAACGTTCCCAAACGCACCGGAGTTAAGTGATTTGGAGTATGGAGGCCTAACTCCACCAAACCCAGTTTTCTTAAAATTGTGTTCCCAAACACACCCCAAGTATCTAAAAGTATGAGCTACAGCCAACCTCCCAATAGGGTATCGTAGGCTCGCCCATGAACCGACTGACGACAAATGAACTACTTTGTTTTGACACCTTAGAGATATTACAAATGAACATCTATACTGCTTTCACTTGTGCAACTCTCAAAATTTAAGGGCTACTACCATGAATATGCTTTGATACTTAGTTTACAAAGAGACAGGCTTCTTCATGGCGAGTCTTTTGAATATACAGTATTAAATCACTAACTTGGTTTGTGCAGAAGCTCCAGATAATTTTCTGATACATTGCGTGGTTAAATGAGTGGAAACAAAGTTAGCTGAGATTTTTTTCTTTCAAAAAACCGCTTCTTGTAAAATTTAAATTACATAATACTTAATATTTAGTAGATTTGTGTTTGACTTAAGTTTATGTGGACTTCTATGTGCTCTTAAGTTGTATTTTGTTGACTGAACATGTGCGCAGGTTGGAGTTGCAGAGATGAAAGTTGCTGTTGAAAGAACAGGCGGTCTTGTAGTACTTGCTGAAAGTTTTGGACATTCAGTTTTTAAGGACTCTTTCAAGAGAATATTTGAAGATGGTGAACAGTCTCTTGGCCTTTCATTCAAGTAAGTTTTGCTGCATTGAATCCATAAATATCGTCATTGAATCCATAAATATCGTCATTTGTACCTTTAAGATAATTAACTACTTATCATACATTCTGGCTAGACATTATGCTTTACAAATTTGAAGTCAGTCAATACCTTTCTAAATTGGTCTTCACATTGGTTATCGTTATTTTTCTCCAAGTAATAATTGGTTACCTGTCATTTCTAACTTTGATCATCTATAATTGACACTTCTTCACTAGGAACATTTTGCTCCCAGATGGTACGATCTTGCAATTGATGACCAATAAGATAATTCTCTCGATGACAAGAATCTTCTCATCGTTTTAGTTTCTTGTGAAAGATGAAATGGGGATCTCTATTTTCATGTGCTATGAGCTCCTTTCTTCTTTGATGTACATAAGTAAAGGCAAAGAGACAATGGCTTAATTTACACTGTAAGGCAACCTTAAACCAAATGTTAGCACGTCTTGAAACCCCACTGGCATTTCAGTGGGACTCTGAGCATCCAAAACACACCTATAGATAGTAGATAGCTTCTTTAGATAGAAGAGGTCGTTTTAACATTTAAGAGACCATGAAATGTCAAAAGTCCCCAAGCAGCTCATCTATCTAGGTCTTTGCTAGCTCGCAGATCGTGCTTCCTTAATCATGTACTCATCTCTCTCCTTGTGTGTGTGTGTGTGTCCGTTGGCTTTACTCTCTTGAAAGGTTCCTATTGATTGAGTCATCAGAGTTTAGTTCATGCTTCGGAGAAGTCCCTGGAGTCTAAGATCTTTCTGGAACTCATCAGATCTCATAAACAATATTTGAAGCTTTCCTTACAATTCGTTGTCAAGCAGTTCTTAAAAGTCAATTTTCGTCTTTTGCTTATTTCTAACCTTTTTATATCCAATTCACTCTAATTTGTTGATAAAATTTGCATGATCAATTAGTTTGTTCTGTTCTTATGCTTCATTGCAAGTTTTGGCACCATGTTCTGTGAATCACATAGTTTTATCACTAATTCCTAGTTTAATTAATTTTCAATTACTATAAAATTAGGGTGGAGATTTTTGATTCTGCGTCTGATTTCTCCTATATATTATCTTGACCTAAATCCAAACCATAACACTTAATTATGGGTTTTGTGTATGTTCAGAAGGGTTAGGGGGATTCGATGAGGAGTTGTTGGGTTCCGTTACAAATTTGATGACCTATTAAACTGCTATCTATGTGTGCATGACAGTACGCTCAGGATAATGTGTCCGATGTATTCCTTTGTCTCTATATTTTAATTTTTAAGTCATTTTGATGCGTAAATATGAGGCTACAGATGCACTTTGATTCTATAATCAATCTCTGAATCAATGTGATTTGAGAATGTAGAATCTAATTGCAAGCATATAATTTTAGGCTAAACTGTATGGTAAATGAAGCAATTCCGTACTACATGTTTTTTTGGGGTTAGTGAGGGTGTCCCGGCCTTTTAGAGCAGTCAGCTAATCCGTTGGGCTGCAATTTATGTATATAATAACATGATGAAAGTGGTTAGAAGTTAGAACAAGGCCATTTTGCTTCTCGAATGTGATAACTACTATTCAGAACTGGTAATTGACCTTATTTTTCTCAAGAATTTTTAGTTTTCTTTCAATTATTAATTATCACTCTTTTGTGTTTGGATTTATTGGGCTTGTGTGTGGATATATTGGGCTTCTGTGAAGAATCACTGGCATGGCAATTTTCAGATCTAGGGTGATTTTGTTTGAAAACTACCCAGTATTATGTTTCTGAAATCCAATTTGTCTTAATACAACCACAAACACCAATCTCAATTCAAACACCTCACACAACTGACATCAAAAATTGGGAGAAGACCAACCAAAACCCTCCTCCCCCCACGCCCTCCCCTTAAATTTAAAGTTATACAGTTCAATTTCTCAGTACTTATATTTCACTTATATGTTACTCACTTGTCCCAGAGCTATTGCTTCAGTTTATTTACCATCTCTCCGTTTCTAAAAGTTGTTATAAATGTACATATATTATTACTATCGATGACGTGTAATGCTCTTAGTTACATTCAAATTTCAGTGGTACTTTGGAAATCAACTGTTCAAAGGATATCAAAGTTCAAGGAATCATCGGACCATGTACTTCTTTGGAAAAGGTTACCATTTTCTAATGCTGATTGATATGTGAAAACAAGTTTTTCTTACCGACTATGGTTTCTTACATAAACAATTTAATGCTGATTGATCACCATTGTTGGCTTCTATAACTCATGCAGAAAGGTGCTCTTTGTGCTGATACGGTGATAGGACAAGGAAACACAACTTCGTGGAAAATGTGTGGCCTTGATAGAAGTACATCTTTAACAGTTTTCTTTGATGTGTCCCCCAGCGATAAAAGCCAACAAGGAATCCCAAATCCACAATTGTACATACAGTTCTCAACGACGTATGGTGCTGCTTTTCTCAGAACATTGTATCTTCTTTTTTTAATACTTTCATGTGCATAATGTTAACCAAAGGGTCAAAGCTATAATGTTTATTTTCTTGCAGTTATCAGAACTCTGAAGGTCAAATGAAATTAAGAGTTACAACGGTCACTAGAAAATGGGTGGATAGTTCTGCTAACACAGAGGTTAGTTATGACTTTTTTGTAGGCCTTCTTTATCTTCCACTTTCTTACAATCAAAACACTTCTTGATTAGCAAAAAAGTTATGGTAGGCATGTACAAAGCAGACTCGCCAAAAATCTGTGGAGTATCCATGTATGCACGAATTACACATGACATGGATTTGACACAGACACACCGCAAAATGTTGCCATTCCGTCTCTGCCTCTTACTACCCTGTCTGTGATGTATATCGAGTTGAAGAGTTTGTATGACTTGTTTGAATCAAGGTTCAAAACCTTGGGATTGGACCCTTCCTATGAGTATCTGCTTCAGTGGTTTTAGATTGTCTCTTTCGGTAATTAAGGCGGTTTCAACTTTTATTCTGATCCAAAACTGCCGAAACGTATTGGTTTTGGATAACACATAAAACCTTTATATGAGCAGGAAATGGAGCTCAAACAAAAAATAATTACAATCCAAAACTGGTGCTATGTTTTTCAAATTGTTCCGGTGACCTCATTTACTATACAGTGCCCACTGATTCACTTATTCATTTCAACACTATTGGATTAAATGGTGCTGTCAATACAGTAGGGGTAATAGGATTGAGAATGCTTTGATGGATAAGTGGTACTGTAGTAAGATACAGGATAAGAAATGGTGCTTATGTGGAAGTCCGAGCTGGTCTTAGGTGAGAACAAGATGAGAGAAAATCATTTGAGATGGTCTTTATATGCGCTACAAAGACCAAGGGATATAGCGGTTAGGAAACCTAGGATTTAAACAAGCTTATAGCACAAATGATAGACCAAAGCAAAAATGGGTTGTGGTAGTGAAGGATATGACGATGAGGGGGGCGTTTTTTTGAGGCTTGGGAATGGGATTTGAATTCCTTACCCATGTTTGGTATGTTTAGGATTGGGAATGAGGAGGGAATAGGAGGGGGTTATGTGGGAAAGCTATTCCCATGGATGTGGGAAAGCTATTCCCAAGCTCCCCCTTGGGAATAGATTTGCTTTCCTAGGAATGGTGTTTGACTATTTTGTTTGGACGGTTAT
Organism: Iris pallida; assembly: GCA_029216955.1. Classification (NCBI taxonomy): domain Eukaryota; kingdom Viridiplantae; phylum Streptophyta; class Magnoliopsida; order Asparagales; family Iridaceae; genus Iris; species Iris pallida. Next base: position 10,138,561 of record JANAVB010005600.1, read on the forward strand.
ACCCTCTCTTTATTTTCAAATTTTCAACTCCTATCCCAAACATGTGAATCATCATGAAATTAGTGAAAGGGTATTAAAGTAAAACTAAATAAATTAAGATTCCTATCCATGTGTGAACCAAACATGAAAATAATTTTTTTTAAAATTTTGAACTACCTATTCCCAACCTAACCAAACATGGGTATGGGAATGTTGAATTCCTTTCCCATGGGAAAGGAATTGAAAATCTATTCCTAGGAATCCAAAAACTTGATCCAAACGAGCCCTGATGGTTTTCAAAGTTCCAGGTCTTATGATGAACTCTTAACCTGTACTGCATAATGTGATGACTGATGAGTAGGGTTCAAAGAAAGAGTGATATCTTACAGGCCTCACATTTAAGCCCATCAGCCAGATAATGAACCTAGGTTACTCTCTATATGGGAGAGTTCTATGGAAAGTCGAGTCAAGTTACGATGTTGTCGCCCATCAAACTGATGTTTAAAACATGGACATCCAGTAGAGTAATCACTCATCAGTCCATTTCATCAATTGAAGTTCAGCGGACTCTGGACCTGTTCTTGAAATATATTTGTTTCTACTTTTCTTGAGTGTCTTGATGGTACTGAATAAATGGTTTAAAATCGTGTATATATTATTGATAAATTGGAAGAATTATTAGATTTTATTCAAAAGGCAACTGACAACCATATGCTTTATATGAATTCATTTGCTTGAGAGTTGAGACACTCCACATGTAAAGTTAATTTGTTTCTGATACACAGTACTATTTGGCAACCGTAGCCTATTTGTCATGATTTTTTCTTAAATTCTGTTGAATTAGTTTCTTGTAGTCTTTCGCTCTCTCTCTCTCTCTCTCTCTCTCTCTCTCTCTCTATATATATATATATATATATATATATATATATATATATATATATTTTGAACACTAGAATATTATTGATGTATCAGGCGCAAAATGCCGAAGCCTATACAAGTAAGCGCGCCAAGCGCCAAAAGATTATATATATATATATATATATATATATATATATATATTGAAGCAATGGGTAATTGTGGCGAACTTGCCTCCACTGGGGCTCGAACTCCGACCACTTGGGCCGCATGCATCTCTCTTAACCACTAGGCTAGAGATCATTTGCGTCTTTCTCTCTCTCTCTCTCTCTCTCTCTCTCTCTCTCTATATATATATATATATATATATATATATATATATATATATATATATATATATATATATATCAGATTTTTTCTAGCTGAAGATCGTGCATAAAAGTCTTGCGAAATGGCAGGCTTGTTAGATATGTAAAGTGTAGTCTTCTGCGATGCTAGCAATGTTTCTCACTTACGATGACCTTTTTGGCAGAATCGTAACATACCTGCTAGTTTAAATTATAGCCTCTTCACACATGAGTTCTCTTATCTCCTTTTGGCAGACTTCATGAATTTATTGGGCATTATGTATTTTCAGGATTCTTGGGCATACCATCATAATTTCCTTTCCATGCTTATGTGTTTCTTATCCAGAAGAGAAGTTGATGACAGCCTCTACATGTATTTTCTTGCTATAATTTCATACATACCTAGACGTTTGTTCATGCCACAATATTTTTTCTCGAATTTAACTTAGTCTCAACTTGGAAATAGTATTTGCTTGTTATATACTGAGTAGCTTTCATATAGTCTAACTTACCTTTTTCGCTATAACATGAATTTCAAACAAGCTGGCTAGGATGTAAAATACTTGAGCATTTAATGCTGCACATGAAATCACATATGAAACAGGGAAAATTTCTAGCACTGCAAGCATGTAGAAAGTTGAATGAAACATAAACTGGAAGAATGATTTACAGTTTCTTATGTTGACAAATTATATATTCGTACACTAATGATATAAAAACTGTTGCTCATACAGGAATTGGTTGAAGGGTTTGACCAGGAAACTGCAGCTGTTGTATTAGCTAGATTTATCTCCTTGAAAATGGAGATGGAGGTAAGCTACTTAGCTTACATATAAAAGACTGCAAAAAATGTATTCTTTACTTTTCCGCAAAATGAAAACTTCCACACTTGTATGTGAGAAAATTATCAGGATTATTCTGGCACTTGGCCTGTGTGCACGTTACAGAGTAGTATTTTGGTTTTTTTGAAGTTTCCATATGTAGAGTTACATCCAAATTTAAAATAATGAACATTTGAGACATTCTTATTTTGTTTTTCACGCCAAAAGGGACAGTATAGTTGGGTTTTGCTTAGTACTAGTGGTCTTCCCAGCTGTCTTGTTTTGAAAGACTCCATTCCTTTGTAATTCTGAACATTTTGTCTTGATTTATCAGGAAGAATTTGATGCAACACGGTGGTTGGATAGATCCCTCATCCGCCTTTGTTCGCGATTTGGTGATTATCGAAAAGATGATCCTTCTTCATTTATAATAAATCCCAATTTTTCCATATTCCCACAGTTTATGTTTAACCTGCGGAGATCACAATTTGTACAGGTAATAGGTGGGGAAACTTTCTGGGTCTTAATCATTTACGTTTGCCATTATAAATGACACTTTATTATCACAGGTTTTTAATAACAGTCCCGATGAGACTGCTTATTTTCGGATGTTGTTGAACCGGGAAAGTGTCACCAATTCTGTTGTCATGATTCAGCCTTCATTGCTTTCATATTCTTTTAGTGCTCCTCCATCACCTGCGCTGCTGGATGTGGCATCTATAGCAGCAGATCGTATACTCTTGCTTGATGCATATTTCAGTGTCGTTATTTTTCATGGTACAACAGTTGCTCAGTGGCGGAATATGGGGTACCAGAACCAGCCGGAGCATCAGGTAACACATAGACTCATACAAGTATGGCAGTGTCTCTTTAACCTTCTTTTATATGGTTGTGGCAATGGGTAGGTAGGGTTGGGTCAATTTCCTGGCTGGCCTTTATATGGTCATTCCGAACCAGACTCCTTTATGTTTGACGGGTATAAGTTCGAACATGAACCCTTTAATAAAAGGGTCAATCCAACATGAACCACTTCACGAATTTATTAAATGGCTGCATCTGGTTTGGCATATCTATAAATGTTATTCATTACATAACTCTATATGTAAATATCAAATTGTGCAGTTACTAGGAATTTTTATAGCGAAATTATGATTCATGATGTAGGAGCTTGATTCTTCATCTTCTCACAAACATTGACAATCGAGTTTTATAGGGGTTGGGTCATAATTGGGTCAGCCAGTGGGTTAGATTTGTTGCCATGTTTATAAGCCAAACCCATCTAGTCCCTAACCAGCCTAAGAAGCCAAGTTGACACGCTCGGTATGGTACTTAATTTCCACTCCTTATATATATATATATATATATATATATATATATATATATATATATATATGAGCACAAGGTATAAATGAGAATGGACAAATGAGAACGGACTCGGTACATCCTTGGATCAAACACAAATTTTAAGGAAATTACATGATTGAGATATCTAACCTCCTCAAATTCTAATTAATTTTTAAGGAAATGACATCCTTGGATCTTGAAGGCTTAAATTTAAACTATTGGATTTAATCCAATGATTGAGATATCTAACCTCCTCAAATTCAAATTTTTTTTTTTTAACTAACACTCCCCTTTGCTAGCACTTAGATGCGCATTTGTTGACGATTGTATAGAATCGTCATCGAGCCATTGAAACCATTGAACTATGTCCAGGCTTGCCGCCACAACCACGCTTTGTGGATTAGGCATCACAATGCTATATTATGTCTCTGTCTCGGTGAGAACCAAGGACTTTTCTATTCGGGCTCCTGGGGTGGGATAAGACGTTGAAGGTCAGGCGCATCTTCGACTACAAATGATTCGAGTCGGCCATCGTTCATCATGACTTTGTCAACTCCGTGGTGGCGGACTTTGATTAGGGTTGAGTATTCGGTTTATTCGGTTCCAACCGAACCGAATAACCGAAAACCGAATTGGACCGAAACCGAATAAGCAAAACCGAAACCGAACCGAATTGGTCAATAACCGAACCGAATTAATTCGGTTCGGTTTTCGGTTTATTCGATTTTTGGGTTTATTTGTGTTTTTTTTGTTAATATATATAATAACTAAATATACCTAGATATATTTATTATATACCTATAGTATATACCTATATATATATACCTATAGTATATACCTATATATATTTAGTATATACCTATAATTAATACCTATATATATATATATATATATATATATATATATATATATATATATATATATAAACTAAATTTTCTTATTCGGTTTTCGGTTTTGGACCGAAACCGAAATCCAAAACCGAAACCGAATAAGAAAATTTAGTATTTTCAAAACCGAAACCGAACCGATTTTTTTTTAAACCGAACCGATTCTCTTATTCGGTTCGGTTCGGTTCGGTTTTCGGTTCAAAACCGAATAATGCTCACCCCTAACTTTGATGGCATGGCGTTTACAGGTTCTGCTGACGGCACGATTAAGGTGTGGTAGAGGGAGATGCAGGTGAAGGGTGGAAGCATGTGGGAGTGCATACCTATGTTGTATTGGGCGCTAGTCGAGGCGAGGCGACGTGCCACCCGCCTCGCCTAGGCGTCCGCCCAGGACCCATTGCTCTTGAATCAAATAATTCTGCATTTATGTATACAACACATATATAATATAACTAATAAGCAATAAACATTAACCAATAAGCATAAAAGTAATATAAGAAGCAAAAAAATATGCAATAACCAATGTTCAACATCAAGTAAAGATAGTAAGTATAATTGGACGACCCTAGGCGACCCTAGACGGGTCTTTTTTTTTTACCCTGGGCGACCCTAGGCGGACGTCTAGGTGCGCCTAGGCGAGCATTGCCTCACCCAGGAGAATTTTTTCCAGGTCGAGGCGAGTCCTCTCCAGCCTGCACGCCTAGGCCGCCTAGGCACGCCTAGGCCGCCTAGGCACGCCTAGGCACGCCTAGGCACGCCTAGGCACGCCTAGGCGTCGCCTAGGCACGCCTAGGCGTCGCCTAGGCACGCCTAGGCGTCGCCTAGGCACGCCTAGGCGTCGCCTGTGACAACATAGGTGCATACACTATTGAAGTAAAGAGTCTCGGTACGAGCTCATAGTGAGCCAAGCGGACTCCGTTATATACAAGTCCTCTGACGGGATGATCAACTTATGGGATTGCGATCATCACCTACGACAGTCGTAACGACACTGATTTCATTGCCTCTTCTATGTCCCCAAGCACCTTTCTTGTTTTTCTTGCAGTGTGAAACCTGGTAAGTGGTAACAAAGAAAGAGGATACTTTTGTATTTGAGTTTCATGTATCAGTATGTATCAGTATGCAACCGAAACTCCAAGTTCAAATACTTAAAGCACATCAATAATCAGAGAGATATGTTCCAGTTTTCTATAATAGTCACTTTCAAGCACATACTTCGACCACCTGGTTGATGATATTTGAGTGGAAGCAACATGCTTAGCATTTGAAAAACTTCATATTGAAATTTGAACAAATACTACACATCGAAATAAACAAATATTGGGAAAAAAAAATGGAAAGAAAAGACTACAAGTCCAGGTAAGATCGTTGACGGGAGAAAATTTGAAAACAGAAAAATCAGAGAACACCATCATGAGATGGGTGATGATTGGGATCATCACCAGAAGTTGATCATCCTATCAGAGGACTTGCTGTATATGACGGAGCCCGCTTGTCTCCCTACGAGTGCCGTAGCGACACTCTCTACTTCAACAATGTGTGCATTGGCACATGCTTCGGCCCTTCACCTGCAGCTCACTCTGTCACACCTTAACCGTGTCGTCAGTAGAACCTGTAAACACCATCCTATCAAAGTCCGGTACCACGGAGTTACCAATATCAGACCTTGAATGTTATCCCAGGAGCATTTGGAGTCGGGGATGAACGATGACCGACTCGAAGCATCTGGAGCCGTAGACGCGCCAGACCTTGAATGTTATCCCAGGAGCTCGAATTGAGGAGCCCTTGGTCCTCATCGAGACAAAGACATAATATAGCATTGCGATGCCCAATCCACAAAGTGTTGTGGTGGCGGCGGATCTCGACATAGTTCGATAGTTTTCAATGGCTCGATGACGATTCCATACAATCACCGATAGTTTTCAATGGGCCGACTTGGCCGAACATGTCCGACTAGGGCCGAACAGGCGCCTAGGAGGGCCAATTTGGGGATTTTTGGTGCGGCAGGCGGCCATCTAGCCCAATTTTTAGAACACTGCTCACCAACCAATCCAGTTCTTATAGGAGAAGGCTTGAATGATGATGATATATAATAGTCACCAACCTACCCAAACATGCATTCATGCACATAAGAAATGGCGTCTCAGTGCCACGAGGCGAGGCTCCAATTTACTCATGTTTGGGGAGGGTCAAATGTACGTAACCTTACCCCTATATATAGAGAGAGATTGTTTCTGTGACTCAAATCTGCATCCTCCAGGACAGATGCAAGCATCAAGCTTTACTGTCGCACCAGGTGATGCCCTTGTGGGTATACTGATCATACATCAAGCTGGAGTTACAATCTCTAGACTTCCCATGAATTCTAGCACATATGCTCCATGCAGGAGTGTGCTGAAATAAAGTTACTGGAGCCTATTTGCTTGATAGTGAAACCTTAACTGTTGGTTTTGTAGCACAACAGGTTACAGGTTATATTTCATACTTAATATAAATATATAACTATATTAAGTTCTATGCATGCACATGCAACATATAATTATCCCTCACCAACACACTAGAATTTTGGTCCAGTGGGAGTGACTTTAGCATGGTACCAGTAATCCACATTAAATCCCTCTAACATTCATTTTAAGTGGATTTTATAAAGCAAATTATACTCTGCCGGAATCCATCCAGGTCTCTGCCCAAAATGGATCTTTTGACATGTGGGGACATGTTGAAATATATATATATATATATATATATATATATATATATATATATATATATATATATATATATATATATATATATAGTTTTTGGTGCAGTGACATGGACTTCAAATTACTATCTTTAGATATTATCTTTGAGGTGGCAAATCAGGTTTTTGATGGCTAATACATTATGTAACTTCTAAGCACATCAATTTGTTAGATCAAATTCTTCTTACATTCGGTAATGTGTATAAAGCCTAATATTACATTGGGAGACATAAAAAAAATGGACAACATTCCACAATTGGTTTCTACTTGAATTCTAATTTGCCTGCCCTTGTTCATGCGATAGCCTTACAGTATATACACCTAAAGCTTAATATCCTCCACTCCGACTCATGGCATCTGCAAATCCTGTTTTCTGTAAAAGGTAGCAAGTTTATTTGATCCTGCAGATCCTCCACCCTCGCAATTTACTAATACAGTTGTTGATAATTTCTATGCGCATCAATCTTTAGATCAACACTTTTGTAGATTGAACTCTTATACTTTCAGTAATGGATATAAAAAACTATTATTACGTTAGGAGATTAATGTTTGAGTATTGCGACTATCCTCATGTTTTGAGGACTAATTCAGCTATATAATGTCTAAGGACGTCAAATTTGTTTTATCAAACTCTTCTACATTCAGTAATGGATATACAAGGCAATATAACCTTAAGAGAACTATCAAAAATAACATATGGAGGATGGTTTTTGCTACAATTGACTTCTACTTCCTTTCTTATCTGCCCTTAGAGTTAGCCTCACAGTGTACTTACAGCCCAACATACCCCCACCCACCCCATCATGGCATCTGCAGGCGCTGTTCTCTATGTAAGGTAAAAGGTTTGGGCATTTTTAACCACAATCTTTGATCTTCCACATCAAGTTCCACTTATGCAATGATTAGGCAAAAATGACATTTGAACCCTTTATGTTCTGTTGGCTCTGTAACTAGAATGCATTTTGTTGTTCAACCTTCAAACCAAAAATGTTTAAAAACTGGACCGAACTGGATGCACCACAATTCTGAACCTGACAAAAAATAGTAAAGCACCAAATTCTAACTGAACCAAGTTTATAAGTGTACACTCTGCAGGCTGGGCCATACTGTTGATATCCAGTCTCAAGGCTTAGCAGAAGAAAGTCCAAACTCAAATGAAATAAACAGCTAAAGATCATCTTTATTAAGTAAGGAAATACCTACTTTAAACCATATTACTATCTTCCAATGCTGGTTTCATATGCCTTTCTCATGGACTCCAATTAGTTGGTTATTGCTTCAAAATCCCAATTCAGATTCTTCAGTATCCCTTTTAAGTCAAGGAGGGACAAGGTTGCGTATCTGCATACAAGGATTGCGTAGTGGGAGGAAAATATTTAACAATGTACTTACCCAGGACCAATTTTGCAGCGATATTTTTCTTTTACTAAGGAGGAATACCTGTGGGAGTTGATTTATGTTCACAAGTAAACAAACTAACCTTAGTTATTGATTTTGTATTTTCATTTTCAGGCCTTTGCTCAACTATTGCAAGCTCCACATGATGATGCACAAGTGATCATCAAGGATCGATTTCCTGTTCCCAGATTAGTTGTTTGTGATCAACATGGATCCCAGGTCTGTTTTCTTTATTCACATTGGCTTAAACTCTGCTAACTGTATCAACAAACTCTGCAATTCCTAGCAAGATCATTGTAGGGTATACTTGTAGGCAGTTTGTTTCCTATCAGCATTAAATTATGTCAACCACCACCTCATTCTTTCCTGGAATCTCTATTGCATTAGCAGAGGAAAACTGAATGTGGCATCCAAAAAATTTGTTAGCAAGGAATTTACGATGTCATATTTGGATAATAGTTTATTTTGTTTATTCCTGCACTTTGGAGGGTGTGAAAATGGAGTATCTTGATATCATATTCCATGTCCGTGGTTCTGCTGAAGCCAAGATGTAAAAATTGTTTCTTTTCAGTTTCTGCAGTGTCCTATGAGCAGCATAGATCTCGCTCCTGAAACTGACCTTGAGTCATAAGTTAGAAAGGTCTTACATAGAATGGGCTGCCAAAATACATGTAGCTAACAAAAGAACATACATGTGCTAGCAAAAATACCCGTGTACCGCATGGTTACGAAATGTAGTTATTTAGCTTTTATTTTCTGATGTGGCTATATAAAATATTTTTTTATGAAATATTTTCTAGTATTAATTACTATATTAATATATTAATGGCAACTTAGATTACGATACTCAAGTTTAAATTTATGGATTTAAACTTTAATTTAAACTTTAAAATTTAAAATTTAAAATTCTACCTTATAAATTTGGATAAATTTAAAGTCATGCAAAATAACTCTTAGTTATAGACAAGTTCTTTATGTGTACGTGAATAAATATATTTTTGAATTTTAGATCTTGGATAAGACTGATACTTTAAAATCAAAAAAATTAAATTTGGATGACATTAAAGTTGTGCAAAAAATTATACTAACAAAAATTTAAAACTTAGATTTGGATAAAGATAAAGTTTAGATAAATCTTGCTGATGCATAATTTAAATTCTGTAATTTAATGACATGGCACAGTATGGCGCAAGGAAAAACTGCTCTAAATTCAAGAAAAATCCCAAAAATTGTGGGTGCTTTTATATATATATTTTTTTGGAAAAAGGTAAATTTTATTCCAAAGTAACACAGTAATCGTACAACATACAATCAAAGTGGGGACTCCCACTCATCAAGACCTCATAACATTTACATCAAATTCGATGTTATGAAGCATGCCCACCAGAGGTGTAATCAGTCCCTCGAATATCCGACGGTTTCGTTCCCGCCAGACATGCCAAACCGAAGCAGCCAGACGAACCCTGGCGGTCCGGAACCAGTCCTCCCCTCGACCTCTACTATCTCGGATCACCGTAATGATGTCCCCAGTACTCTTCCCGGAGTTGCAACCTCCTAAAATTCTACTTTGCTCCTTCCAGATCTGCCAAGTCAGGACACACTCAAAGAAGATGTGGCTGATAGATTCTTGCTCCACACCGCACAACACACACTTGGGATCCGGGACCGGCACTCCAAAAGAACTCAACCGATCTCTAGTAAGAAGGCGACCCAATAGGAGCTTGTAAATACAGAGCTGCATCTTCCTTGCCAGGCCCTTGCACTATACGAAATCGTAGTCAGGACTCTGAGGAAAGGTACGCCTGATGAGATTGTAGCAACTCCTGAATTGGAACTCCCCAGTACCCGGGGACGCACCAGTCGGCTCCTAAATCCACCGATCTGCAGGCAAGTCCGGTTCAATGGCAATATTGCTAATGATCTCTCCCAGCTCCATGGTAAAACGATAGGACTCCGGCCTCCACTCCCCATCGCGAATGATCTGACTACACGTCATGCCCCGCCTGTCCTCCTGGTGAGTCTGAGCCCCCATGATGTCCAATAACGAGCACCGATCTATCCAGGGATCTTGCCAGAGGTCCGTTCCAGACCCATCCTTCATGACCTTCCTGATAGCAGACTTGAGAATTCCCCTGTGTCTTAGGACAGTCTTGAACGTGACGGAATGATTGTTGTCAGTAGTACACGTCCAAAAGTTGTCCTGCTTCACATATCTGCTATTCATCCAGGCAGCCCAGAGAGACCTCCCATTTATGAATTTTCATGCCAGCTTAAGCGCGGAGGCCTCTCGAATCTCCAGCAGAGGCCTAATCCCCACTCCCCCCTCCTTCCTGGGACGACAGAGCTGATCCCAAGAGATCGCATGCATACCCCCTCTCCACATGAAATCTGCACAAATTCGATCCACTTTCCTAACAGTAGCGATAGGAAGGAGGATGGATTGTAGCCAGAAATGAGCAACAACTGTAATCACTGACCGAACCAGCTCAATGCGACCGCCAAATAATCCCGAGGCTTGCCAACCTTCCACTCTCCTCTGGACGTACTCCACCAAACTATGACAATCATGATCCCGCGCATAGTTGACCGTGAGGGGTACTCCTAAATAGCGCACCGGAAGATCACTCCTCTCGTTACCCAGCACGTCAGCCCGCTCCTCATTCTGGGGACATAAGGAGCTGAAGTACACCCGGCTCTTCTCCCTGTTCAGTTGAAGGCCCGATAAGGAATGTAACTCTCCCATAATCTCTGCAAGTGTCTGCATACCCTCCATCGAAGGCCGAATAAACACCAAGAGATCATCAGCATAAATGAGGTGGGTGACTGGGGGATCCACCCTCCGGAACAGTGGAACCAGCCTCCCTCGGTGCGCTGCCAAATCCATCAGGCATGTGAAGTATTCCATAACAATCGTGAACAGGTAAGGAGACAGGGGGTCGCCTTGCCGAAGCCCACGATTACTCTGGAAATATCCATAGGGGATGCCCTGTATGAGAACCGAGAAAGTGGGGGACGTGATGCACTCTCGTATCAGGCCAACCCAATGGTCCCCAAAACCCATGGCGGACATCAGATGGCAAAGGAAGTCACGGTTGACCATGTCATACGCCTTCCTCAGATCCAGTTTCACGCAAGCCTTCTCTCCTCCAGGTTTGTTAAAACCTCTCACCATCTCATGAGCCAGGAGGCTGTGCTCAGCAATCGATCTCCCCTTGATAAACGCAGCCTGGTTCGGGGAGACCAAGTCCTGCATGATCCCCTCCATACGCCGGCACATAAGGTGCGTAATTATCTTATAAAGATAATTACAGCACGCAATAGGTCTGGAGTCCGCCAGCGCTGTCGCTCCCTCCTTCTTAGGCACCAAGGTCAGGAAGGTGTGGTTCAGCTCTTTCAGCAGCTTTTCATTGGTGAAGAATTCCTGTACCACCTCCAAGACCTGATGCTTCAGAGTGTCCCAGTGACGTTTGTAGAAACCACTGCTAAAACCATCCGGGCCTGGAGCCTTGTTTGGATCCGCCGGCTTGACAATAGCTTCCACCTCCTCCAATGTAACGGGAGCAAGAAGAATACTATTCCCGTACGGAGTCACCAATCTCTTCGTAATGATCTCTGGGAACACAGACAAGTAGTCAGTCTGGAAATACAACTCAGAGTAGTACCTGACCGCCTCGTCCTGAATCGCAGCCGGCTCTCCCACAAGATTGCCATCCACATCCAGAAGCCGGGAGATGTGATTCCTATGCTGCCTGGTTCGGATGACATCATAGAAGAACTTGGAGCACCGGTCGCCGTCTTTGAGCCAGGAGCATTTGGCACGCTGAGCCGTGCTGATCTCCTTCTGCAACCGCAAGATGATGACTTCTTCAATCAGTTCCTTCTCTCTTGCCGCCAAGTCACCATTGAGCATGTCAGCCTGCATGTCTTCCTGGATAGCTCGCAATTCCACCTCCTTATCTTCTAAAGAAGTCCTCGGCAACCCCTTCACCCAACTCCGAAGAGCCTGCTTCGTGGCCTTGAGACGACGGACCAATCGGAACTGAGCTGTCCTCTCCTGTCCACTATCAAGCCCCTCTGTGACAGCCTCCAGGTATCCCTCCGAGAGGTACCAACTGTTGTTGTACCTAAAAGGACGGGACTTCCCAGGGGCCCGACAAGTGAATCCAACCCGGATGGGGGAATGATCACTCGTCCCCGCAGCCAGGCCCTCCGCCGAAGTGTTAGGAAAATGACGGAACCATTCCCCATTCCCCAGAGCTCTATCAAGCTGGCACGCAACCCTATTCCGAATAGCTTTGTTATGCCAAGTCCAGATGAAGCCAGAGCGAGATAATCCCTGGAGCCCCGCCTGGAGGAGACATCTCTGAAAATCATATAGGATAGAGTCTGGGACTGGCCGACCTCCCACCTTCTTCCCTCGGTGCAGAAGGGCATTGAAGTCCCCAATCATCAAAAGAGGAAGGGGACGCCGAATCTGCTGCAGCTGCGACCCGGGAAATGTCACTCCAAAGGGATTCCCTCCTCCGTCTGTCATTGTGACCGTAGACTGCCCCCAATATGAACCTGAAGCCACCCTTGTTAGAGAAGGAAATAGCAATCAACTGCTCCGTCATTAAAAGCAAATCTCCATCCCAGCTCTTCGAGTTCCATCGAACCCAGATCCTGGCCATGTCACACAGAGCCAGGTTATGCAGTTGGACCCAATGAGATGGGGTCCTACGAGCAAGAGTCTTTTCACCCTTAATCTTAGTTTCTAACAGAGTAGAGATGTCACATTTCTCTCTGAGAAGCACCCCACAGATTTCTCTCCACCTCCCAAGCGAACACGTCCCCCTCACATTCCAGGCTATAATGGCCATTAATTAATTTGAGGAAGGGTCCCCTGGAAAAACACCCGGATCGACACCTGGGGAAAGCGCCTCATCCGTCGCTAAAAGTTCCTCCTCCATCCCAGTCGGAACGGTCTGCTGTGGGATGGCCTGAGAGAGAACCAACGCCCATGAAGGATTGTCAACACACACCGCCTCCTCTCTGTCAGAAGGATGCATCCTCTCCCTGGAGAGGCTGTCACTCAGCGGCCTGACAGCACGTCTCTTCCTGCAGTAAACCTGCCCCTCAGCCGAACCTCCACCCCCTCGCACCACGATCCCCGACGCCGCCATGCCTCTCGTAACAATACTACTCTGTCCCTGGGAAGTGGGCATCGCCCCACTCGTGGGAGCCAGCTGGGTAGATACAATGAGGCTTGTCCCGCCCTCACTCACTGGGAGAGTATCCTCGCCTACCAAGGCCTCCTCTCCGCTGTCAACTCTGATATCCATGTCACAGGAAGAGTCTGGAGTCTCAGTCTGGGGGATAGAAGACTCCACATGATGTCCGGCCGTCGAACAAGCACTGGCCAGATGCCCGAAGCAACAACACCGTGAACAGGTAGGGGGAACCCATTCGTATTCCACCTGGTAAGCACCTCTCCAGACGGAATCTCATTCTCCACCAACTCCGGTAACTCCCTCCCAGCTCGGATCTCCACAAAAATCCTGGCGTATATCAACCTCGACCGAAAAGCAGTGGCTTCGTCTGCCTTGATCGGGGTGCCCACCAAGCTCGCCAGTCGCATCAGCAAATGAATACTCCAAAACCGGACAGGAAACTCAGGAAAGCGAATCCATACAGGGATGGCATTCAGTACTTCCCGCTCACAGCGAAGCTCCGGAGTCCACTCCTTAAGAATGATAAGCCTACCGTCAAACGTCCAGGGGCCGCCTTGGAGTATCCTAGCGACATCCTCCGCGAGTCCGAACTTCACATAGTAGAAGCCGTTCTCGCGGGCAAAGAACTCCATAATCCCTTTAGGCTGCCAGACACGCGCAGCGTACCCCCGAATCTGTCCGTAGAAAGGCTTGTTGCCTAGGACATACAGGACAAGGGTATTCTCCCAATATGCTGACACCTTCTCAATCTCCTCCGCGGGGAACGAGGCCCGGAAACCCCTCCCTGCCTTGATCGGCGGAACATACTCCATCGATGTGGGGCTTTTCGGCCCCACAGGTTTGCAGATCTCTGCCCAGGACCGTTCAGCCGGCCGAGTAGTTGCCCCATGTGGTCTGGGTGCAAAATCCGGCCTGGGTGGAGTAGATATCAGAGCCCCGGGATCCACCACCTTACCCTTCCCTTTGTCTGCCGCAGTCGCCTTTGGCCGCCACCCCACCGATCTCCCCACGGACCCCACCGGGCCACGAGCCAAGGTCCTCGTCCCAGATCCGTTCTGACGACTGTCAGCCGGGTGCCGATTCCGAACATGACCCTGACCACCTCCTGCCTTCCCCCCGTCTTCACCGCTCGACGCCGCGTAACCGTCGTCCAACCTCCTCCATCCTTCTGGTTTCCCTGAGAACTAGGGCCAGCTCCAAATTCGAAAGCCGGGGGCCTTGGAACCGAGTCCGCTCCCCTCCCGATATGGAGATTCGCCGTAGTCACCACCCGAGGGGGGTCACCCGACCCCCTTGGCATCAGATCCTCCCCCCCCCCCCTCCACCAGAGGAGGCGCCGCCGCCGCCGACCCGCCCGGTGGGTCCGGCCGACCCCCCCACCTGCCCGTCCGCCCCCCCTCCACCACCATGGGGGGCGCCACCCGCCCGCGCCGTCACCGGGGGGTCCGCCCGACCCCCCCTCCTGTGGGACCGCGCCCATCCTGGGTGGTCCGCCCCCCTTCCCGCCGCCTAGGCCCCCCCCCCCCCCCCCCGGCGACCTGGGGGGGGGGGGGGCAGCCACCTTTCCGACCTTCCTCCCCCCGCCGGCAATAGGATCCGGTGGCCGCGGGGGAGGAACCCTAGCCCGCCGCTCGAGATCGCCCGCGTGGGAATCGCCCGCAGCAGCCATTTTATATTATATATATATGTGGGTGCTTATATATATATATATATATATATATATATATATATATATATATATATATGGGGGCGGATCGGGAGCCCCGTCGTCCTAACCGTTGGATCGAGCGGGCGCGCACGCGGGCCCCCCGATCTGATGGTGTGTGTGTGTGTGTGGGGGGTGCTTTGGCGGGGCTCCGCGGGCCCCCTATATATATATATATATTTTTTATATGGGCGCAGATCAAAAGCCCCGCGGGGGAACCCACCCCCCCCCAATCGATCGGGGGGCCCCTACGCGCGTCCGCTCGATCCAACGTTCAAGGGCGGTGGGGCTCCCGGTCCGGACAGAAGAAATCAGTCCGAAAAGTCTAACCTTTATGAGATTCAAACTGAAACTCTAGATGTGGAGAGTGAATCTGGAACCGAGTTTTGTAATGAATATCTCTGGAGATTCGTTATCTGAACTTTATTTGGTTGAAATCCTCTACTCTATGCATATGACCATATGGACTCTTTTAGCGTTGCTCAAACAGTTATTAACACCAAGATCATTCTGCAGGCAAGATTTCTGTTGGCAAAGTTGAATCCTTCAGCTACGTATAACTCGGCCCATGAGGTGGCTCCGGGCGCAGATATTATCTTCACCGACGATGTGAGCCTTCAAGTGTTCTGTGAGCATCTCTCAAGGCTGGCTGTTCAGTCATGAGGGGTGGGATAATCCAACACCCTATCCCTTTTTCTTCTTCTTCTTTTACTTTACCTAATTTTTTTGTTTGGATGATGGATCTTTCTAAACTGTGAGCTGCTTGTATTTGTGTCGTCTCCCATTCCTTCCCGCCAGTCCTTTTCTTTGAAGAAATAAGGCAAACCTGTGCGATATCTCGGAGGACTAAATGTTTTTCAGAGTAGCAGTCGTCAGTCTGGCTATGGTGCTTTCACTTTTGTAAGTCAAATTCAAATGAAGTTAGTTACATGTATTGGGATTTAGTTATAGACTTTCTAGGTTGGTATCTAGAATGGGCAGCTAAAACAAGATTGTCTTTTTTTGATAGATACTATGTATTTTACCCCATTTGTTTTTAGTCATAGACTCATAGGGGTTGGTACTTTTTTTAAGATACATCAGCTGCTTAATTTATTTTAATATATAGAGATCAAAATGCTTGGCTGAGTTTATTGTCTTGTATCAGTGGCTAGTATTTTTTGTCTTTGGTAGGAATGGCTAATCTCGTAGCTGGATTTTGGCTTTCCATTCTGAGCTACGCAATCTAGAATGTGTTTGTATTCTGAGATTGATTTCATGCATATAAATACAGCATGTGCATTCACTATTGTTGTTTCTCAACTACTTCACGAGAAATTATTCAGTGGAACGGACTCACCACGTGGCAATAGTGAATGGTGAGTCCGTCCAATACTTATAATGACACATGATAAATATATTACTATTTATCATGGAAAAAATTGCACAAGTGATCCACATGCTTTCATGCACTCGTTTGACATCGAATATAAAGCATACGTATTTCCATTATAATACAATATTTGTACGGTTTCTCTGCAGTAGCATACATATTGCCATTATAATGATTACGGATATCATTGAAATACTTATTTGTACTTGTCTCTCCAGTTGAGCTAGGTTTACACGATTTGTCGGTGGTTACTCCAGGTACATTCCTTTTTGGTGGCACAGGTGGTTGTAATTGTTTCAAGTATGTGTTGGCCGAAGTGACGATAGTCCGAAGATCTCAAAATGATCTTCAAGTTGTGGGGAGAATTCTCAAAGCTCTGTTTACATCGAGAATTTAATGGAGTTTTTTTTAGTTAGATCAGAACGGACTTTATAATCGAGATTTTCACAAAAAAAATAGACATTCCAAGCCCTCGGAGAGGGTTTCCTCGTGAAAAGTCACTGACATATTGTCTTTTTTCGGATCCGGATCAAAATGACTTTTCTGCTTGGAAATTAGGGCCCTTTTTGTCTTAAAGAATATCTGACCGCACAGATCTCGATAACCAATTTAGAAAATTGGATTCTCAAATCAGTAATAATCTTATTTCACGCACTACCTAGGAACTTTCATAATGTTAGTGTGATTCTGGTTTCAAATAGACAGACTTCAAACCAACAGAATTGTAGACAAATTTTACAGTCCTGTAGTATATGTTCTACAGTCCTGTAGTATCTGTAGGGCTATAGGAAATCCTACACTCTTGGATTATATATGGACTGTAGAATTTCCTACAACTTGTTTAGGACTGTAAGAAAATTTTAAAATCCTGCCTGGATACAAGACTGTAAGAATTGTCAAGTTTGTTGACAATCCTAAATGATTGGGGATTTTGATATACTGACAACGAGTTTCAATTAGGACTGTCAACAAAGTTGAAAATCATAATTGACAGTCATAATCTCTTATAGGACTGTTAATTTGTTGACATTCCTACATTATGGTAGAGCTATCAACTTTGATGGCAGTTTTAAAGCAAAAATTTGAACTGTCCTCAAGTAATAATAATAAAAAAAATTAAGTGGCAAATTTGTAAATAAACACAATTTTTTTGGGACCATCCTTAACAATTTTTGAGGGTAAAGTGCATTTAAACCCTCCCTAGATTTGTCTCGTTTGCAAAATAAGACCTTTTAGAAAAACTAAGCAGTCTGCACTTTCTTAGATTTTTCGCGCGAGCAAAAAGGTCCTTACAGTCAATTAACCGTTAGAAATGGCCGTTAACAACATTTTAAAAAATAATAATAATAAAATACCTAAATTACCCATCCTCCTTCCCTACCAGCCCCCCCTCCCCCCCCCCCCCCCTTCCCCCCCAATTCCCACACCAGTCCGCTCACATTCCCACCGTCGGCCAGCCCCTCCGCCGGCCAACCTCGCCCCCCGACCCGCCCCCCCTCCTCCCTCCGCCAACCCGCCCCTGACCCCCCCCTCCGTCGGTGACCCGACCCCGACCCGCCCCCCTCCCCCCCCCCCTCCTCCCTTCGCGGCCAGCCTCCCGACCCCTCCCCCCTCCGCCGGCGACCCGCACCTCGACCCCCTCCCCCCCCCTCCCCCGAGACCCGCCCCCCGCCCCCCGCCCCCTACCCCCTCCCCCCCCCCCCTCTCCTCCCTCTGCCGGCCATCCCCTCCCCCCCCCCTCCTCCCTCCGCCGACGACCTGGGGGGAGGATGATTTGAGAATCACGGAAAATTCGAATTATGGTTTGAATTGGAAATGGAATCATGGATTGAATTTACACGAAATTTCCAGTATTTTCATTTTCGACCGCTACAAGATCAACAATGCCATGAGCTTGGGCTTCTGTTGCTGACATAAAAACATCTCTTTCCATGTCTTCGGATATAACCCATAAAGGTTTGCCCGTTCTTTGTACATAAACCTTTGTAAGGGTTTCGCGAAGTTTCAGAAGTTCTTCCGCTTCCCGGATAAATTCTCCTGCTTGTGCCTCATAAAAAGAACTAGCGGGTTGGTGAATCATAACCCTGATAAGCATTTTCGTAACAGACTGGATTTTTTAAATTAGAGAATCTTTAATTGTATTTTCGTAACATCTAAGGAGGGTTTAAATGCACTTTACCCCAATTTTTGTAGTAGTTGTAGAATTTCCCAAAATATATCCATGGGCCAAGACTTGGCGCGCCTGCCCAATACTCGTATAAAACCCGCTATTCCCTCCTCTCCAGTCCCTCGTTCCAATTTTTCCCCAAATCAAAAAAATCCCAACGAAAAAAGAAATGTTCAGTACAACAACAAGAAGAAGATATGGAATCCCTAGATTCTTCTTCCTCCTCTCCCCACACGTGAGGGAAGGGACAGCGGAGCGGAGGCAGCTCTAGTTGCCTCGTATGCCTCTCCCCAACCTCCTCTTCTCCCCGACCGTCCACGTCTCCCACTCTCTCTCCCAGATCTCCTTCGCCGTCGCCTCCGCCGCCGCCGCCTCCGACCGCTCCCTCCACCGCCGCCTCCGCTGCTGCGACGCCCGCCTCCTCGTCGCACCCCTCGCGTGCTCTCCTGCTTCCACGACGAGCCGGTCGCTCGGTAGATCACCGAGCTCATGTCGGATCTGTCCCGGTCCGGACCCGGATCCGGATCCGGATCGGGGGTTTCCGGGGATTTGATCGCGATGATCTTAAATCAGCTGGCGGAGTCCGTCGATGGAGCCGGTGCCATCTTTACTCAGTACTCTCTCTCTCTCTCCAATTTTATTTTTTTGAATCAGTGGCATAATCGTATCAAACTAAGGGGATGTTTGGTATGCGGAATACTGTAGGGCCCGGCTATACACATCCCAAGATTTGCTAAGGACACCCCAATTACTAAGTACACCCCATATATATTTAATAAAACTTAAAAACATACTAAGCACACCCCACTCTTTGACAAAAATGTCCTTTCTAAGCACACCCCACTCTCCTCTCTTCTCAAACCAATAATCCTAAGTACACCCCATTCTATACAAAACAACACACCCCATTTCTATTCACCACTAACACTCCATTCTCTTCTCTCTCCCGAAGACCAAGCGGCCGACCCCCCCCCCCCTCCCGTTCGACGACAAGGAGTCCCGTTCGACGACAAGGAATTTGTTTCGTTTCAATGGCGGGCCAATCCGAAGACCGATCCCAAGATGAATCCCAATCCCAACAATATGGTGAGTTTTTCAAATCGAACCTCTCCATTACTTCGAACTGTGTCTTTCGTTTAGGATCACTGAATTAGGGTTTCAAAAACTCGTCATTTTCTTGGACGAACATCTTCGTTTTCGTTTTTTTTTTTCGATTTTCGATGTTCTGCCCGAGCCTGGTTGGTCGGGCAGAAAATCGTACGTTCGACAACACGAAGTCGGACATTTGTGCAGACGTTCGACAGACATATGTCGAACACTCACGTCTTGTTCGACAGACATATGTTGAACACTCACGATTTGTTCGATCCTGCGTGATCGAACATACTGCTTCTGTTCGACCTGCATATGTCTAACAGTAGGTACTTGTTCGACCTGTAATGGTCGAACAATATATATTTGTTCGACCAGTGTTGGTCGAACAGTTCATTTTGACTGTATAGATTGTTTAATTCTTGATATTTCATTCAATTTAGCAGGAATGACATATATGAGGAGACGACCTACAGCTTCTACTAGGAGGCGTCGGTTAGAAGAGTTGGCAGCTGCACGTAGCAGTCTTCAAGAAGGAGCAACAGTTGCTCCGATTCAAATGCAAGAGCAATGTGCTGCGGAAGAAGAGGCAGCTGCACGTACTAGAGAAGAAGAGGATGAGGAACATGTTGAGGAAGAAGAGGAACAAGAGGAAGCACATGATGAGGAAGAAGAGGAAGCATGTGCTGAGGAAGATGAGGAAGAAGGTGTTGACAGTGATATATTGACGGGCCCTTGTCCTGGTGGACCTCAGGATCCCTGACTTATCCCAAGTTTCAAGACTCATGTGGCGTTCCAGATTTGGAATGGGATTGAAAGGCCCTTATTGAGGTGTTGGTGCCACACGACCAAGATGGAGACATGGAAGTTTGGTCAAGGGGGTAATGAATTTAAGGAGTTGATCCATCGTTCTAAAATTCCAGACTTGAGATGGATTTCATATAAGACGTCGAACAAAAATCTAATTTGTGCATTTGTTGAGCGTTGGCAACTGGAGACCAACTTATTCCATATGCCATTCGGTGAGATGACAATTACGTTGGATGACGTATTTTGTCTTATCGGACTCCCGGTTAGTGGATTACCTGTGGTTGCACCAGAGTCGGCAAGGGGACCAGAGGAACCTAAGAAAATGATCAGTAGATTATTGGGGGTGACAGAAAGGGAGGCAGTCGATGCTCTTCAGGACCAGAGAGGTAGCTCGGTCCGGCTTGAGTGGTTCCGTTCACGATTTAGTGGAGATGTCACTAGTAGGGATGAGAGGAAAAGAAGACGTGCAGCCCGTGCATATTTATGGTTCGTGCTTGGATGCACAATATTTGCAGACAAGAGTGGCACACGTGTGGACACGAAAATTCTCAGTCTTCTAGAGACGGTCAACCGCGTCAATGAGTATGCTTGGGGAGCAGCTGCTCTAGCATACTTGTATCGACAACTTGGTTTAGCATCTCGGAGTGGGGTGCGACAAATATGTGGATATCTGACGTTACTGGAGGTAGCTATCTCTCCTTCTTATATGCATGTTTTCATGTTATTATCTCCTTTTATGTGGATATTTATGTTTTGTTTATATGTCCGATATTTGTTTTTTTAGGCCTGGATATACGAGTATTTTCCCTTCACAAGGCCAACCCATAATGTCAATTATAAGTTGGGCGATCCACTTGCTTTGAGGTGGGCCAAGAGATCCCATTCTGCAGGAACTGCCGACCGGGTATTGGCCTTGAGGGAGGTTCTGGACAATCTCCAAGTACATAGTGTGAGTGTTATTACATTCTTTTACGCCATTTATTAATGTGTTCTATGTATTAGTAATTATGTTTTTTTATGATGTAGGTCAATTGGACACCCTACAATGGGACGAGGGACTCTTATCCTCGGGACAATGTCACTTTCTACCACGGATGCATACGTGCATTTGACTATGTAGAGCCGTATCATCCCGACCGCGTGCTTCGACAATTTGGCTTACTCCAGACGATACATGATTTTCCTTTGATTCCAAGTATTGTCCGTCGGGGAAATACGGGCCAGAAGTACAACCTGACGTGGGATGTCTTGGGAGGCTACTTCCGATTCTGGAGCAGCCATGTACTATCGACCGAAGCCCGCGGGAGAGCTGCAAATCCCGCATGGGAGTGTTCAGACGATTATCTGCATTGGTATAGGACGTTTTCACATCCCATCATCCAGGATTCGGAGAACGTCTCTACCGTCGTCGGCACTACATCTACCCAGGCAGGCCCACAACCATGGGAAATGATCGGAAATGCTTTGGGGTATTTAGAGCCGGTCTACCAGCAATGGGTAGAGAATGAAGAGGGTCTAGACACATCGATGCTAGTCCCAGCTTTAGTCGGTGCCTATCGTGCTTTGAAGATCGCGCCTGAAGAACCACCAGAATCTTCGAAGGGGGCGTCTACTAGTAGGAGTCGAAGGCGTCGAAGATCATAGATTCATGTTATAAACTATGTTATGAACTCTGTTGTGAACTATGTTGTGAACTCTGTGCTTTGTTATGAACTCTGTGCTCATGTTACTGAAACTCTGTGCTTTGTTAAGAACTATGTTAATGAACTCTGTGCTTTGTTATGAACTTTGTAAATGTACTCAGTTTATGTGAATTTTGCTCAAAATCGTAAATATGAAGTTGTACTCAGATCTGCAAATGTACTCAGTTTATGTGTCCATTATGTGCTCATTTTGAACTCTGTAAATGTACTCAGTTTTGGAGGGAACAGTACAATGAACATCTCATAATAAAATTTCAAGTATTGATCTTCTCATAGTAAAATTTTACAACACACATTTAAATGAGAACACTTTTGGAGGGAACAGTACAATGAACATCTCATAATACCAGTACATTGATCTTCTCATAGTACAATATCGCAAAACACGTTTAAATAACAATAGGACTAATCGTCCAAACTAATCGGATCACCATCAACATTTGAGCTTTTGGAGGGAACAGTTTCACGATACTTTTCAATCCGTTGTTTAAAAACTGCGCCCCAACCAGCAGCATATGAAAGACGCAGAGTAGACCATCTGTTGATAACGGGTGGTAGTGGTGCGTCTGAGGCCAAATTTACCTGCATACAAATAAATAAAAATACATTAATCGTGCATGTGAACGATGAAATGATACAACCTCAAGCTTACATTAGAAAATAACCTTTACCACGATGAAATGATTGGTATCAACAAATGCCATGCATACAATCCGAGGGTTGGCTGAAACTTCTGTCCTCATGGGTAGAAACTTAACGTTGACATCACCGTGCATGTGAACGATGGCCATGTTGTAGGCCGACGCCGCCAAGTAGTACATATCGGGAAATGACCACCAGTACTTGCGGTCAAAAATCGGTGCTACGAAGCAATTCAAAGATTCAAGTACCTGTTTTGGAGACACCTTAATCAAGTTACATCTACCGTATATATCTCCCAAGAGTGTGATCTCTTGGATGAGGTCACTACGTACTTTTGGCCAAGATTCCTCCCCCAACCCTACTGTATGGGCTATGCATCGAAAACCACAATGTCCATCCCCTATTACATTTTTCGTACTCAACACATACGGATGATGTTGAGGTGGAACTTGTCCTATATATGCAATATCGGTGGCATTGCGTGATGACTTCCGTCGAACATGTTGCTTTCCCCTTCGGATAGAAGTGAACATTGGTTTTGCCGAAGAAGGTCCATCGAGCATTATAGTTTCCTCCAAAGGTGAACAACTATCATGAGCAGACTCAACAATTTCAAATTTGCTTGGTTCACGCTTGGTCGAATGTGAAGTGCGGATTTTTGTTTTACTTGGCCTACCATGAGGTCGTCTGTAGCCCACTGGTTCAAGCAGTGAAGATGTCGAAGGAACTGATATCTCCCGAAGTCTTTTCAGCATCAACAACCTTTGAGAATCGGTAGCCGCATCGAACATATGATTAATAGTTCCCATGGTCTCTATCCAACGACTTCGGACATCTGCATCAGCTGCACTGTCCGTTTTGGAGGGTTCATAATCCAACTTCGTCCAAAATCTGTCAACCATATCTAACTGGATAACCTGACCATCCCGTTTCAGCACTGCAAGTTCATGTGCACAAGGCAACCCGCAAGTTCTCCTCAACACACAACCACAAAGGAGGGAATCTACACCGGTATTATCTATACCCTTCATCTCCTCGAATATCCTACCAAGTGCATGATGAGACACCAATCCTCGTATATTCTTAAATAGAGGAGAACTGTAACGATGTGGTGCCACATTAAGGCTCATCTCAAATGAGGCCTTAATTTGGTTGTGTTGAGCGATCAACAAATCATGTATCCTGCTCCATGAGATCTCAAAATTGGATTGACTAGTGCCCAACTGTTTTTTCAATTTTGCATGTGCACTCTCCGCCCTGTGAGTATGAAATTCATACAGTCAAAATCGTACATTATAACGTAATTAACATATATATATATATGCAAACTATGGTTTAAAGACACGTGCCTGCTATTTGTCGTGTTCTCAAAATGCATCACATTGTTAGTCCAACAAAAAATAAATCTTTCTTTAAACGGCTCAATCCAATTCTTAATGGCATAGTTAACTGCTTTTGGATAATCGTGGAAATCTTGCTCCAATCTTCTAAGTAACTCATTAAATCTTGGTTGATTTTCGGCAAGAACCAACGAATTCCATGAGTTGTTAAAAGAATCCCACTTCTCCTTGGTACGAAACAACTTCTTGCAGTTGGCCAATATATTCTTGCTAATATGCCACCGACATAGCAAGTGTGTGGAGCTGGGGAACGTAACGCTTATAGCATTCATAAGTGCTACCTCACGATCAGTCACAATCACCTTCGGTAAGCATGATTGATCCACTAATCCTTTAAGCGTACTAAGCGCCCATATATAATTATCCTCCCGCTCAGCCTCCATATAAACACATGCCACAGAAAATGTAATATTTGTGGATGTGACCCCTACTACTTCCAAAAGTGGCATTCTGTACCTGTTTGTCTTGTAGGTACAATCCATCAATAAAATATTAGGAAAAGCACGCAACAAATCCACGCTAGTCGGGTGAGCATAAAATAGATCCTTCACTTTATCGGTTTGCTCACATCTTCTATCTAAATAGTAGTACTTTTCTGAGTCCAACTTACCCAACAAGTACTGCATTTGAGATAGGCCCCCATGCTCGACAACTCTATGCTTTTGTCGAGCATTGTAAATTGTCTTCAATGTCGACTCATTCTCGCTAAAGGATTCCTTCAATGTGCTCAATATATCTTTCGGCCTTGCATTGTTCTTCGATAAGTCTTTTACAAGTTGATCTTCAGTCGGTGTTAGTCGACCGGCATATGAGTGTCCAACCAAATTGCGTCCGAGTGGGTGATTATGCGAGCCGCATACAACAGTCAATGACCACTGTCCTAGGTCATTGAATTGCACTCCTTTCAATTGAAACGGACAGTCACATTTCTTCGTCCCCGTAAGCTTTTCCCGTCTTGCCTTCTTCGCAATGTTTGCCGAATTTGTTTCAGCAACTTTAGTCTTGGGAGGCCGATATTTACCACCGCGCTCACAACCCAAAACTATCCGAGCCCGCCTTCCATCCCCGCTATCGGATCGTTTAACCAAAACAACCATATTATGACGTCTTTCTACCGTCTGTGTCCACCTCAACAACGATTCACGATTATCAAATATCTCTTCCGTCTGAAATTCTTCTGAAAAATCAACTTGTTCATACATGGGAAAGTTAACAATGCTCAATTCATTGTTCATTCCAGTGTCATTTGAAGAACTATCCTGAAAAGAAAAAGACCCACACTTTACTAAGTTAAAAAAATTCAAAAAACACAGTGCCCGACCATTACAGGTCGTACAAGTATCTTCCGTTCGACAGTAACAGGTCGAACGTTTCGAAAACGTTCGACTTAAAATAGTCGAACATTCCAAGCTATGTTCGACAACTCCTAGTCGAACGTCACTCTTATGTTCGACAAGTAGGAGTCGAACAACACATGATATACGCGACGAACACAGGTCGTGCATATCGCGATTTTTTTTTGAAATTTTCGTTTGGAACGATTCTCATACTAATTTTAATACTTGAAAACGAGCAAGAAGGTGGAGAGAGTACGTACATTGTGTCTTTCAGATGGACCACCTTCCTCCATGATGGCTTCTCAACTTAGGATTTTTCTAAAGTTTTAGGGTTTTGTTGGAGAAGATGATGAAAGAAGGAAGAATGAGGAGGATGGTGGGGTGTGAAAATGAGAGAAGTGTGTTTGGGAAGGCTGATGGGGTGTGAAAATGAGAGAAGGGTATATTAGTCTTTTAACATTGAAGTAATTTATAACTTAAGTTACTTGGGATGTGCTAAGTAACTGCTGGGGTGCGTTTAGCCGTGCCCAATACTGTATAGCTGAAAATTTTATATTCCCGGAAATCAAATTGCAAGTAATTAAATTCCTTGAAAAATTACATTTCCATGTTTGGTGACTATATAAATATTTCCAGGGAAAAAAAAAATGATAAAAAACGAAAACCCAAAAACGAAAAAACGTCAAAAAAAGGAAAGGAAAAAAGAAGTAAAAACGACAAAGAAACGACCAAAAACGAAAAAGTGATAAAAAACGACAAAAAAAAAAATCAAAAACGAAAAAAAAAACAAATAAAACGACCAAAACAACAAAAAAGGACAAAAAAGACCAAAGCGACAAAAAGTGAAAAAAAGACAAAAAACCAAAAAACAACAGAAAAGCTATAAAAAGCGACAAAAAAGCGACAAAAACCTACAAAAAATTGACAAAAAACAACAAAATACGATAAAAAGAATCAAAAAAGACAAAAATATGACATAAAACTAAAAAAAGAAAGAAAAAGACGACCAAAAACGACAAAAAGACAAAAAAGACAAAAAAGACAAAATACTACGACAAAAAGTGAATGACAAAAAAAAAAAAAAAAACGAAAAAAAAACCAAAAACGATAAAAACAACAACAAAAAAGACCAAAAAGTGACAAAAAAGCCAAAAAGAAAAAAAGGACCAAAAATAACAAAATAACGACAAAAAACGAAAAAAAGATAAAAAACGGAAAAAGAGTTCAAAAAATGATCAAAAAAGAAGGACAGATTTAAACAATATTTTTTTGTCCGGAAAAAAAAAACCCACCTATTCTTAAGGGGGTAAACTATTTGCCCATGTATTTCTAATTTCCGGGTATAAATTCTTTATAGCCCAAACAAACATGGTAATAGATTCCCATTCTAAGTTTTTTCAGGAATAAAAAAAATACCGCGTACCAAATGCACCCTAAGTGTATGCAGGAGTTTTTTCCTATAGATAATCTGTTCTCACTTTTACATTCTTATACTTGAGAATCCACGCATTGAACATAAAGTTTTGTTTGAAATAAGAACCACACTTAGAGTAATATTTAGGTGTGCAGAAAACAAGTGTACACGGACACCTTTAAAGGGCAACTCATGGAGAAGTCTTTGGAGAAGGTGGTTCCCATTCCGGATGACTTAGGTTGTATAACCTACTTATTCATCTTATGTTGTCCCCTTTAACAGATACTAATAATAGTCTGTTGGAAGAAATTGGCATTTTCTTTCAAGAGCCATCTACACATTGCTAGGTTTGGTGGGTGTTATTTCACAGTTGTAGAATGTTACTGTGTTAATCCTAGTAACACGAATTTTGATGTGCAGTTCGCTTAACAAGATAACGTGTCATATGAACAAGTAAACTAATGAAGCATATGAATGATGATGTGTAGAACTACTGCAGGCTGCAGCAGATACTAGAAATGTAATGGTACTTTCAATTGTGCATACTGCTCAATATTTATTTTCCTCAACAAAGTTGCTATGGTTGGCATTGATAAGGAACTTTCTGCCTGAAATATCTATTTCTTTTTCCTGCTCTAGGTTATGGGAAGTTTTAACAATTACATAACATCACTAGTTATTGTTAGCAAATCATAGAGGGAATCCGATAAGATCACTCCAATTTATTCTGCTTACCTATGACATAAAATAACAACTAAACAAATAAAGCAAGAGAATTTACTACATGTGTTCTACTACTACCCCAAGGATAGACAAATTTCGTGATTTTTATAAATGTTCCCGAGTGTTATAGTATGTCCTGGAGTAATAGGAAATTTGTGGCTTTTTAATGCTCTCTTATGTTGGGGAGAACATATAGATCCACTAGTCTACAACTTAGGTGAATCGACCCCCCACATTTCAAAATCAGTCACTACCTGGTTTATCATAGTGCATCCCCTTTATAGTTAAGGACAAAATACACCAAGGGGATTCTAACTCCTGTGGTAGAGAGGTATGTCATGTGTCCTTATTTTTCAGTAGGTACCTGGAACGTGGTACACCTTGGGTCATGTAATGGTTTGGGAATGAGGTATGCTATTTGTCGTTTTTTTTTTTCAATAGGGGAGGGTTAGACTCAGTTTATTCACCGATTTGGTTCATAGAAGTTACTCTATATTGAGGGACAAGCGATACCTAATAGTGATAGTTTTCGCTATTTAGGAATTAGGATTAGTCATTCCTTGAGGCACCGATAAGAATATTGTTGAGTGGAGGAGTGCTTTTGATCATAGTTTGCAGTATCAGATGATACCGATCCGATATAGTTTGGTATGTCCCGATTCGATACCGACCAATAACGATACTGTCATACTGATCGATACCGACATCAAGGGTTTCAAGTCAATTCGACAAAGAAAATTGAACGAAGTAGACTAATCGGCAAGGGTATAGAAACATAGTAAGATTGTAAAAATGTAAAAGAATAAAACTTATCTATCATAGGTAAACCAATCAACAATGGTGACTATTATTTCATTTAGTTCCAAAATTACTAAGAAAAAACACAGTAAATACTTAAAATTATGCCTAAATATATAAAATATTTTTTTCCTTCTAAAATTTAATAATTATTTGTTTTCCGATACCAAAATATTCGATACTTCGATCCAAAACCGTCGATAGTGCCGATTATGCCGATACTAATACGCATAGGAAGGGTCCGATATCGATACTGCGAACCTTGCTTTTGATGTATTTTTTTTTATTATATGGGCCTTAAAGTTAAAATCCATAGTTTCCATTTTTTTTCTCCATACTATTATTTTAGCATATAACCCTTCTCTACTCTTATCCACCAACATGATATCAACAAACATCATACAATATGGAATCGTAGTTCGCGGTATCGACCGATAGTGATGCAATACGGTCGATATGTATCGATTTTGGCATATCATGATCTGATAACGACTACTACCGATATTGATCGATACTGACTTTGGGATCCTTTTTCCGGTCGATTCGACAAAGGAATATTAAACGAAAAAGATAGAATGAAAAACATAGTGTCAACAAGATGATTAAGTTGCCGAACATTGACAATGTTAGAGTATGTCGATAAAATTCCTTATTAGTTAACTATAACAATTACCTTTTGTCGAAATTGTGTATAAATTCACAACATGCATCCATATTAGAATTATTCCATTCTAAATTATTTGTGGTTGCACTATGTCTAAAAACAAATAAATAAACAATAGTATCTAGTGCGAGTGAAATATTATTCTATTTAAAAATAACATACAATATATTTATTATCTAGGCTTACTTGCAACTTTATACCCTCAACTATGTCGGTTTTCAACTTGATATCTAAATTTTTTTTACTCAACAACTTAATACCATCAACTATTAAATATTTTCAACTCCATACCCTAAAATTAAAAAAATCCCAAAATACCCTTACCCACCCCTGCCCAACCCTACATCTGCTGCCCCCCCCCTCCATGCCCCCTGCCCCCGCTCGGCCATCCCTGCCCTCCGCTTCGGCCACCCCCGTCCTCCCGGCCACCCACGTCTACCACCCCTCGCTGATCTGCCCCCACTCACCCCACCCCCCTCTTTCTCCGTGCGCGCAGCCGGCGGGATGACAACAATGGCGGCACCACAGAGGGGGGGGGCGGGGGGCGGCCGGAGGGGGTGCAGGTTAGGGGGGGCTGGGGAGTACTAGGACATTTT
The DNA here is from genome assembly GCA_029216955.1 of Iris pallida. Taxonomy (NCBI): domain Eukaryota; kingdom Viridiplantae; phylum Streptophyta; class Magnoliopsida; order Asparagales; family Iridaceae; genus Iris; species Iris pallida. The sequence continues at coordinate 10,168,569 of JANAVB010005600.1, forward strand.
TGTCCATTTTTTTCAGGGTATCAAGTTGTCCCAAAAAAAAGTTGAGGGTATCAAGTTGAAAAACCGACATAGTTGAGGGTATCAAGTTGCAATTAAGCCTTATATCTAAATGTATCAAATATTTTTCTAGATTTTTAAAATACACATTATTGTATTTTTGAAATGAACCCCGATCGATACTCTGTTCCGAACAACCGAAATTGCTAATACCGTCGATAACGATACTCATAGAAAGGGTTCGAAACCGATTTTGATATAGATATTTCGAACCTTGACGGAACCTTCTCATGAATACGCCTAGTAAAAGTAGTGCAAAATGTTAAGTACTAATGTTGATCCTTGCTATAAGCCGATAGTGATATAAAATGATTTGCTATATCCTCCCATGGTTCTTGTGACTCTATGTTACATATCCCTAATAACCTCAATATAGCTACTACAAACTTGTTTTTTGTCTACAATATTCTCACAGGAACTCTATCGTAACCTTTCTTTTAAGTCAATATATTCTCCTAGTCAATAAAACTACATATAAATCATGGTTCAAATTATTGGCCAATACTGACACATATCAGATTGGATTTGATCCCTCATGATCCAATACTTATTGATTCAGAGAAAACCGGCTAATACTAATCGGTTGTAATCGGCAAAAAACTGACCGGCATCAACTGATATTGGTCCATATTGGTCGATATATCGGCCTGGATCAGTCAATACTGACCGGCATCAGCTGATATTGGTCAAATTATTGTATTTCTCAAATTTGATATTACTTTTGGCTTTTATAAACCGAAAAGTCTGATACTCTGCTACCGTTGATACCGATACTCGTTAGGGTTCGATACCGATAATTTGAACCTTGATAAAAAAGTCTCTTTTCCTCTCTATTTTTTTTGTATTGGTCTTTATCTAAGTAAATAACTTCCATATTATCTTCCTGGTATAAAACCAAAATGATTATTTGAAATCTACTTCCTTTTCTTAATCTTTGCTCAATTACCCTCCCAGAGTTTATGGTGTGACTTATAAGTTTAATACCTCGATAGTAACTACAACGCAACATATCTCTCTTACTTTTATAGATTGGTACCTTAAGATTTGGTTGAACTGTTTTTTTTTTACCTAAACATTTTCAAACCTCAATGCAAATATCATCGAGTCCTATTGTTTCTCCCCCTTAAAGCGTCCTTGAATTGAACGATCCTAATTTTACAAAAATTTTCATATAGGGTAAAGAATTATATCTAAATTGTAAAAAAGTAAGAAGTTTAGAAAATTTGTATATGGAGTAGTGAAACGACAATAAAGATGGCACGCTGGATGGCAGAAACGGGGGGGGGGGGCACGCGCCAGCGTCCATGGCGTGCGGGGGAAGGACGCGTCAGCCTTGATGGCGCGCGGGACGACGCGCCAGCGCCCATGGCGCGCTGCAGGAGGACGCGCCATCCCCCATGGCGCGCGCGGGGGGAGGGGGGAAGCCGCTGCCAGGCATTGGGTTGGAGGAAAGCTACTGCCAGGCATTGGGGTGGGGGGGAGTATGCTTTGGTTTGGAGAAAAGCTGATAGTTTGGGAAATGTGTGCTTTGGGGGGAGGGAAAGCTGATGCATTTGGGAGGAGAAAAGTTGACGAAGCATTGGAGACTCCCCTCCCGCGTTGGAGACTCCCCTCCCGCGTTGGAGACTCCCTTCCCTCTTCTTCATAAATCCCTTACTTCTTTCTTCTCCTTCACATATTTTTCACAGAACCTCTTCTTCTTGTTCTTCATCTTCATCTTATTCTTCTTTAAGTAATTTTTTTACAAAATTGAATGTAGATTTTATTTGAATATTTATATTACTAATCGTATTTTTGAAAAAAATTTAACAGATGACTCAACCGAATGACGGACGTATTTCCGGAGGGCCGGTTACACAAGTCATCAGACAGGAACGAGAGAATCATATATCTAAGTTGATTTTTGACGGGAATGTGAATTTAGAAATGGTAACTAGCATTGTTATTTATTTATTTTAAATAAATATAACAAATATAATTCGCTTGTAGCTATATGATTATTCTCCTGAGGCTCGAACACGGGAGCATGGAAGTTGGAGGATGCAGAGAGAATATCACAAATGAGAGTTAAATGCTGCCCAAAAGGGGCTGTTGTGTTCATTTGGGTTTCAATATCTGGATGAAATTCAAATTTTAGTCCACGATGTGCACCTCATTTTTAGTGTCGCTGAACGTTGGTGGCCTCAACGCAACACTTTTCAATTGTCAGTTGGTGAAATGACAATTACACTTTGGGATGTTACAAATATTCTAGGATTACCTATTACATGTGAACCTATATATTTTGATACACATTTAGATCCATCTGAAATAATCAGGAGATATCTAGGCATTATTGAACTATCGGACTTAGGAGGAAAGAGTTTTGTCACGGTAACTTAGCTTCGGGGTAATTTTATGGATCTACATACAACTATCAACGGTCCAGTCAAGGTTGATGATTTAAGGGTACGTAATTATTGTTATGATTTACTTATTAGTTAATTTTAATAGCGTGTTAATTTTAATATGTTAGTTTCAATATTTGCAGATATTTCGTTGTACTAGAGCATATTTGCTCTGTTTGTGTTGGACAATGCTATTTTTCGACGGACAGAAAAATAGAGTAAACGTGCGACTATTACCTTTCTTAGATAATCTAAAAGAACCTACTCGTCATGCATGGGAAGCTGCTACCTTAGTATATTTATATGCCAGCTTGACGGAATTTGCTAGATCGAATGGTTCAAAAAATTTGTGTGGGTACATGACTCTGGTTCAGGTAATGAAAAATTAATACCTAAATTCGTTTCAATTATATACATTTTTTAATACCATATTATTTCTGTCGTAGGTATGGTGCTACGAGCATTTCTTTATTGGACGACCTGTAACCAGCATTACAGGTGATGTTGGAATTTTTTCGCTTGCTACGCGATGGGCTACAAATGTAGTGGACCCGCATCATAATTTACACAAGGATGTTTCATTCTACAGGGGGAATTTGATACGTTACAATGGAATGAAGTAACTACTCAATTTATTAAAGTTTTTTACACTACAATTGTCAATCCATTTAATAGATTTGCACAAATTTTTCGTATAAATTGTCATCCAATAGGTTATCTGGATACCCTACTCGGATGATAAAAATGCTCCAGAAATTAAAAGGATTCCGGATGACCCGCCTTGCATAAGTTATGATATAGCCAATGCAAGAAACAGAATCGATACTGCTAGAACTGCCTAGTATAGGCGATTCCATGATAGTAGTGTGGCATAGCTGCCACGAATAAGGCACGATGATGAATGTAAGTTCTAACTTACTAGTATATTTGGACGGGTAGCATACACAAGTGTATTTGTCTTATGATTGCTTTTACGAAATGCAGATGAAGGTGACTTGACTTATAGATAATGCTGGGGAGCGCCTCGTATAACCAACAGAGCATACAAATTTGAGGAGCCACGGTTCAAGTCTAAAGCCGTAGATGAATCTACTCTGCGAGCTTTTGTTGATGGCATATCTGAAGCGGTAGGACTTTACTACTATTTCAAATTAAGAGTTATATGATCACAATTTTAATTTGCACATTTCAAATTTCAGGCTATTATGGGCCAACAATATATCCAAGAACCAGAGAGCTATTTGTGGCCGCATGGTCGGACGTGGATGCGAGATGTTTTATCTCGCATAGATTCACTGAGTCTTGGACGGGATCCTGATATGCCTCCATTCATACATGTATCCTAGCAGATTATCTGAGTGTCACTGTTCCCCTGAGGCATTCACGACGTCATAAGGTGGACGATCCATAGGATGAGGAGGAAGAGGGTGCTGCAGGAGAGGACACCAACCAGCAGTATCATGGAGAGGACATCAGCCAGCAGTACGCTCCAGAGTACACTAGTCAGCAGTACGCTCCAGAGTACACCAGCCAGCAGTACGCTCCAGAGTACACCAGCAAGCAGTACGCTCCATAGTACACTAGCCAGCAGTACGTTCCAGAGTATACTAGCTAACACTACGCTGGAGAAGGCCTCAGTCAGCAGTATGCGGGCATGTGCACTTTCTCAGCCTTTCAGCCATATGATCATTACATAGCGACTCAGCAAATCAACACTACCGCAGCGTATTCGTTTGATGACATGTCATATTACTCACAGTTGATTACGTCCCCCTCAGCCCCGGTGCCTACTCAGGAGGTCGAGGAAGAAAATAGAGACGAAAGAGGAGTGGAAGAGGATGCAAGAAGAGTGGGGGAGACCACAGAACAAAGAAGAGCCCGACTAGGCCTCAGACAGGTAGAACGAAGGCATTACAAACGAATTGCCCGCAGATGAAACATTGTTTGTAATGAAATGAAATTTTATTATGAAATGTTTAAAAGTTGACATGAATGTTGGTACTACAATGTTTTACTCTCTTGGTTGACTTGTACATTTTCTTCTGTTGTGTTCCATCAAACCACAATTGCCGCAACGAAGTTCTCTTGTCGATGATTTACGTGGTTTGATGCGGTTTTTCTTCGGCCTTCCAGCTTTGCGCCTGACATCTGGAACTCCAATTTCTCTCCTAACCAAAGCAGCTTGAATGTTGTAAGAAACTGGAATTGGTTCCATCTGTGGCTCGTACATACTTTCAATCTGTCAGTAGAAAATATTATCGGATAATAAGTTTCAATATCATGACTGCAATATTGGCAAGCAAAACATGCATGTATACATGGTATGTAAGTATGATACCACCTTAAACATGAACAAGATCTTTTATCTAACCGTACAACATGTCCTACTCGATGCACGGTCTAATATTTCAAACAAATAACTATCAATTCGTAATATTTGAAGTTGATGTCTCTCGTTGGTAATAGATGTCATAGTCTTCAACATCTTTGGACAATAACTCGTGTCTAAATTCCTAGCATGGTTTCTGTTTTTGTCATGAAGTGTTATAATCTTGGCTCTAATACCATCGAGAAGTGTAGTTATTGGTTTATCACGTAAGCTCTTAATCCAATTGTTAAAACATTCAGCAAGATTAGAAGTGTTAATATCTAATCTAGGACAAGGAGCATATGCTGTAATCCAATGTACAAAATGATGATTTTCATCATTTGTACCAACAAGCCAATTGTACATCATCATGTTCTCAGCTTTAATTATTTTACGCAAGTATTGTGCATCTGTTTGATTATAAGATCTAACAAGCGAGTCTAACAATCGATGCAATTTTTTTCCTTCACAATAGACTTCATATTCTGCTTAAAATGTTGAATGCAAAAAAATGAGACGATTCTGGAAAAATATCTCGCATAGCGTGTATTAATCCTTTTTGTTTATCAGATATAACTGAAATTCTGCTCCAATTATTAAAATAACTTTCAAATCATATTCTAACAACATTTAAAAACCAAGATCAAGAATCAGTATTTTCACCTTCAGCAACAGCATAAGCAATAAGCAATAGGATACAATTGATAATTAGGATCATGAGCACAAACAATAAATAAAATACCTTGATATTTGGATGAAAGAAAAGTGGCATCGGTGCTAATAATAGGTAAGCAATCCCTTAAAAATCCATCAATGCACGTCTTGAAGCAAATAAACATTCTCTCAAATTTGTTGCTTTCGGAAGTCTTAAGGAAACATCGACTACCTGGATTCGACTCCATAATTCTAAAATCATATTCCTCAAGGCCAGCATATGCCTCAACATAACTACCATTTATTTCATGTAATGCCATCTTCCGGGCTCTCCATGCTTTAGAGTATGTAATATGTATACGATGTTCCCTGAATATATTAATTTGTGACGCACTATATGACTGATTATCTCTAATTAAATCAACTATTCTTGTCTTAACCCATGCAACGGTAGCTAGTCGATGACGTCCTGTCGTAAGTCCACTTAAACAAGAATGACGACTTCTAGTGTACTAACTTTAACTATTTGTCCTTTTTCTATGGATTTGACATATACTCTCCAATTACAATTCTGTTGATCACAAGTATATATAATTCCATAAGAATTATTCATAGCACTAGCTGAACAACTAAAATTATGCTGAATTGCTAAACTACTTATAAAACTTCTAAATTTTGAATGACTGTCGAATGTTTGTCCTACAAATAATTCAGGAGTATTAGAATTATCAATATCATCATCATATATCTCATAACCGGTATTTTCAATTAAATCGTCACTATTTTCATTGTCCTCCTCCTCATCATCATCATGTTTATCTAGCAAGGAAGCAATTGTTTGAGAAGAAGAACTAGCACCCGTGTTAACATGTTGGTAATTAGAAACAAATTCATCATTAGTTCTATTAGCAAATGATGATACTTGAGTAACATATAAACTAATATACGGTGATTGCGAATTAATCTCAAGTATAAAATTTCATGCTTCTTCACCATCTATCAATAAACATGTGGAACCAAAAACAAACTTTAAAATAAATTGGTAACTAATAAAAAAACGCATAGAAATTAAATTGCGTAAATTTTCTAAAGTAATATGGCGATAAGTTGTAAAAAATTGGGTGTCACCTCCTTCGTAAGATAACCCATTTACTCAATCTCCATATGAACATACTATTTTAATATTATGATCCACGAGAAAGAAGAAGTAGTTTGAGAATGTTTAGCTAATAGAGTCGCGTTGCAAGGAGCGAGAGCTTGTAAGAGGTAGAGACTAGCTTCCGTGAGGAGATGGAGCTTCCAAGCTTCAGAGAATTGCTTCTGTGAGAGATGGAGAAAGTAATGTGTTTGTGTGGAGAGAGAGATAGTTAAACTTAGCAATAAATAGGAAAAGAAAAGAGACGTTGAAATGTAGCCGTTGGGATATAGACGTTAAAATAAGTAGCCATTGGAAGGGGTCTTCCTGACCTCTTCGGGAATCCATCCACCCATCCAGCGCGCGCGCCATGGGGGATGGCGCGTCCTCCCCGCGCGCCATCCACGGTGGCGCGTCATCCCCACACGCGCCATGGACGCTAGCGTGTCCCCCCCCTCCCGTTTCTTCCATCGAACGCGCCATCTTCACTGTCGTTTCACTACTCCATGTACAAATTTCCTAAACTTCTCACTTTTTTTTACAATTTATATATAATTCTTTACCCTATATGAAAATTTCTGCTAATTTTATTACAATAGCAATATAACCTATCCCGAACGAATTATGTATCTAAGAATCTGAATTAAGCTTTTCTAGGTTGCTCTTGTTAAACAATTATGATACTATCTTCATCTCTCCTTAATCATTTTCCTATGCTAATACTTTTTTGTCTTCACTCTTAATACATTTAGTATTACCTAGGTCTTTACGTTTCCCCACTCTTAGCAACATATAAATATCATTTTCTCCTTAGATCTAACCTTATAACATATAATCATAGGCCTTAAATCTAGCTTCACTAACTGCTTTCTAAGTGACTTAAATATCTAAACTACAAATTTATGAGCTCTTTCAAGGAACTCTATTTGTATTTTATTTTGATTTCAAGTGGCAACTCCTTAGTATGAAGCACACAGCTTTGTCTATACTCAGGTTCTTTCAGTTGCCCGTTAGCATAATTAATCATACTTCTTCAGGTTCTTTCAATTGTCTGCTAGTGTAATTAATCATAACAAGAACGAGAAACCAAACATATTCAAAGGCATCGGCCAATGGGGAAACATACTTTTGTTCCTTTTTGTTTCAGAGAAATAAGATGAGAGAGTCTCCACGATAAACATCTAATTCGAAGCTACTTACCTCTTAATGCCAGTCACATTTGAAATTGTAGATGCCTTGAGAAGACAGACCTATCACATTATGCTATCATACAAAAGTAAGAATTTGTTTGATAATATTAGAATACCACTTATGTTTGCATAAGCTAGTTATTCCTCCTGTTATTACAAGAGAGGGAGAAGGGTTATATATATTAATGTACTTACCAACAAGACCAAGCTTGCCATTCTGAAGGCAATGTTCCAAATAATGATCGACATTGTGTTGGAGATGGTTTCACTTTTGTTGCTGTGCTGTTAATCGAGGATGGCACCCATATATCTTTAGGCTTTCAAGAGAATGGGGCAAGTCAGGTAGTGACTCGATCTTAGGACAATACACTATCATCATCTTCTTGAGGCGATTTAACTTCTTCAGATTCGAAGGCAAGGATAGGAGATTCTCACAACTGTAGAAGTCTGTAAGGGAGGTTAGGTAACGAAACATCTCTTCTTGCTCTGTAGTGAATTGTGTATCCTGTGGACTGTAAGCAATGAACAATACTTGGAGCGAAGTTAGGCCTTCTTTTTGAAGCAGCACGGCCAGCAGGGATGGAAGGTCGATAGTGAGATTTATAATGGAAGATGAGAGAGTTTCGCCTTGTCCACCTTGACAGCTTGTTGCAAGCTTGGGGCATCTGAAAATCCGTAGGATTCTGAGAGATGCCAGCGACTTTAGATCTCCCACCGAAGTAAGGTCTGGGCAGTCGCTGATATACAAGTTCGAGAGTGCTTTCAGATGACGAAGATTGTCGAGGGATTGTAAGCCCGGACAACTCTCAATAGTCAGGTCGGAAAGAGAGACGAGACCTTGCAAACTTTCGAAGAGTACACCGACCACATTATGGCATTTCTTGATTTCAAGGGATACTAGGGTCAAGGGGAGAATGCTGCACGCACCCCCATTATCTTGCATTCTGGACATCTTAAGCCTTGGGCAGGATACGATTGATAGGCGTCTAAGGGAGATGAGCGAATCTAAGCCCCCAAGTGACTCTAGATTCTCACAATGGCCAAGAAATAGTTCCTCGAGTGATCTGAGGTGGTGACCCAGGAGAAAGGATGTCAATGATGTGCATTGGTTCACTCTCAAGACAGAGACAGAGTTGAACTTTTGTGGGCATTTAAAGAGTTTCATGTTGCAATATCCGATTTTAACCTGTAGTGACTGGCTGCAATTGATGCTCGTGTCCTTCTTCTCCCCTTCATTGTTAGATAATGTCTCAGACATTAGAGTTTCAATTCCTGGGCATTTAGTTATGTAGAGTTTCTCTAAACCGCAGGGCAAAGGTGACACTTGTGTCAAATTGGGGCAACGCCATATCCACAGCTTTCTTAGATTGTTAGGAAGTGAAGGAACTTGCATCAGGTTAGGGCAGCTCTTTATTTGTAGTTCTTTGAGACTGCGGGGGAGAGAGGGCACTTCTATCAGGTTGGGACACTGATCAATCACGAGTTCATGCAAACTTGGAAATGTAACAATGTCCTCAACTCCAGACCACCGTACCCAACATTCCATATTCTCCAACTTTAGAACCTTCAAACTTGGGAATGCAACATCGTGACCACTCCCATAAAGTTCTTGACCGACTTCTTCTACTGCTGTTGCCCAACTAATCTGCAGAGTACCAAGGAGGGGTAGCTGTCCAAGAGGTGGGAGGACATGCCAATTATAACAGTATAGCAATTCAAGGGACTGTAGATTAGAAAGGCATAGGTCAGACATCATCCAACTTGGTGACGAGATACCCATGTAGCCTTCAATTGCTAGCTCTATAAGATTTGGAGGGGGCTTAAGGCCTTCGAGCACCTCCATGTCGGTACTCCCATCCCTTCCTGAAGAGCTATCCCATTTCAACTTCAGTTCATTGAGGTGTTTTTTGTTCTCTAACAAGGCTTCTGTAGCCTCTGCATTACTTCTAACATCCTCCAGTTCAAGGATGGAAAGTGTTCCGCGAAGTTCTCTCAAGTTCTTTAATTGTTCTATCCCTTGCCCCCTCTTTTTGTTAACATTAAATTCCTTCAGCATCTCCAGAGAAGTTAATCTTCCGAACTCAGGAACCATAGAAATTGTTCTACAATCAAGATGTCGCAAGTTGATCAAGTTGTTCAGATCTTCAGGTACGCTTTCAATCTCACAACTAGACAAATCCAAGAACTGTAGATGGTAAAGCTTAGACAATGACTTGGGCAACTTCTTTAAATTTGATACATTCAGATATCGCAGGTGTCTCAGATGTCCTACTGAACTAGGGAGCTCCGACATTATACAGCTTCGTAGATGCAAAACACGTAGCCTTCTTAGTTTCTTGAACATTCCATTGACATCATGTAGGATGCTATCGATGTCGATCTCATGCGAAGAGACGGTGATGAAGGTGCGTAGGTTTGCCAGTTTGCATATGTTTGGTATATGTAGACCTAGATTTTGAGCCCAAAAGGATACATGGATAACTGAGTCTGGGATAGGTTCTGTTTCATCACTTTCAATTCTGAAACAGTCATCCTTGGCAATCTCCTCTGCTAGATCATGTAACAGATCATGTATAACGTAGTAATCACGGAAAATATTGTGAACTTGAAAGAAAGAGTAGGACAATAAATCTTCAAAGTAGCGTCTTCCCATGTCCTCCATTGCCAAATCATCCCTTCCTGAAACCTCGATAAGACCTTCTGCGCCCCAGATGCGGAACAAATCAACTAAATCATAATGAGTGAAGATCATGGATTTGGGATATAAGCTGCAAAATGAAAAGCACCGCTGCAAGTGGGGAGGCAGTTGCTTGAAACTCCACAACAGGACATTCCTGGTATTCATCAGCATGTCTGAATTCAAAACCGATATCCATGCACCAACATGCACCTTGTTCTCCAACTGAATCCCCACCATTTTTGCTGCTAGAGGAGAGTTCTTCAGCTTCTCAACTATTTTCTCCCCTACCTTAGCTAGTTCTGCATTTTCGGTAGCTTTTCTTGCATCACCGAGTGCATAATGCTTGAGAATTGACCAACAATCTTCCGGTTCTAATTCCTTCAAAGGCATGATGTATTTAGCACCTAGCAACAGAGCAACTCTTTCTGTTCGTGTCGTCAGAAGAACCCTACTCCCTTTGTAGCCAACTTCCCTCAGTGGTAGGAGCAATTTCTCTAACTGTACCCTGTCTGTTGGTTCATCACACCAAAGGTCATCTAGTACTAGAAACATCTGGTTGTTTGATCTTGAGAAGATCTCCTTGAGCTTAGCTTGAAGAGTGTCGAGACTTTCTATACGGGGACACTCGCCTCTAGTGGCAGACTCTATCATCTTCCTCGTGATCTCGAGCACATCGAATCTATGAGAAACATGGATCCACATCCTCGAATCTCCGAAATGGTTTACAATTCTAGGGTCGTTAAAGATGTACTGTGCGAGAGTAGTCTTTCCGGACCCTCCAATGCCATAAATGGCATGGACAGGGACCCTCCAACTACAATGACTAGATTCAAGTTCATTGGCATACGAGGAGGTCAGCATATTTATCAGGTTGTCGCGCTCCCGGTCTCTCCCAAAGACGACCCCAGGCACAGAGGAGGCAGTTACATGTTGATTCATGGTTGCAGATTGCAGACTCGCCATGCCGCAAGAACTACTCATGCTCGGGTTTGTGTTCTTGAAGTCATTGTGTACTATTAGTAGTTTAATGAACTCATCAACACGAGCTGCAACCTTTTCCAGATTCTCCAGTTTGGATCTCAGCTTTGTCCTGAGAGAAACAGGGCCTAGAAATTTCTTCGCCTTGATTCTGAATTTTCTCAGGGGATCAGCTATATGGGGAAGGCGAAGATACGGGCTGACCTGATCTTCGATGCGTCTGAATTCGAATTCGTCGAGTACGTCTTCTGCCTCGCATGCAGCAGCTTTGAGCTCCATCAGCCAAGGTCTCAAAAGATCCGCAGGGATCGTTTCTGCTGCCTCGATCGCCACCGCAATCTTCGGGATGGTGATGACCTTGAGGTCTCGCAGCATGTCGGCCGAGACGCCGCCCCCGAGGTAGCCGTCGGCCAGCTTGACGATGATGGGAAACACGGCGGAGGCAACTGATTTTAGTGTTATTGCTGCTTCTGCCATCGCTCGCTGTTCTTCGACTTGTACAACTGCAATTGTGTAATTGTTGGTGTGAGGCTTGTGGTTTTATATGTGTGGTTTAATTTTGTTGTTGTTAGTGTTTGTGTCTATGGTGGAGGAGGAAGGAGATGGTTTCTGCTATGGAGAATACGAGAGAGATTGTGCTAACAATATGTATTGGAACACTACCTACGAAGTCATTGACTTTTGATAATACCAAGACATTGACTTGTTCCACATGACATGATTGGTGTATAATGAATGGTAGTATATTTTGATAGGCCAAAGCCAGAAATCATTGACTAACATGTCAGCACATATATTACACTGGCCATAAACATATTTCTGTGATTATCCAACTCATTGCATCATTATGCTCTTGCTAGTAGTCATTTTTGGCCGAAAATCGAATCGAACCGAACAGAACAAAAATTTAGATTCGTTTTTCAAGCATTTGGGATCTAAGTTTGGTTTGGAAAAACCCAAAAAATCTTAATCGGGTTAGATTTCGGGTTTGAACTTCGATTTTGGTCCAAAATTAAAACCCGGTTATGAATATCAAATTACACAAATACTCTTACATGTATATATATATAAAAATCCTAAAATTTCCATTCTTTTTTTAGGTGACATTTTCTCCTAGTTGACGAGCAACGCCAAGGAGGAAATTCGGACCATGTCCATCTTCACGGAACCCCCGGTGTACCCCAAGGACTACACCCCCACGGACCTAAATTTTCCTGTCTCTCTATCTCTCCTCTTTCTAAATTTCTTTGAGAAGTGAGAATGCCGCAACCATAAACCCTAAGTCTAACCCTTCTCTCTCTCTACCTGCCTGTTTCTCTTAAGCCTTTGGGAAATCCCAACCCTCATCTCTTTCTCTCTGGATCTGGCGGAACCCTCATTTTTGTGGAGACTTTGAGAAACCCTTGATCCCTATCCTTCGTCTCTTATCTTTCTTTTTGGATCTGGATTCTTGGGCGTACTGTAAGTAATTTTTTTGATTGTATTTTTTGCTTTTATTCATTTTACTTGGTTCATAGTTCTTACTTTCTGTTTTTCTTTGAACATGCAGGCACATTTGTTACCTCTTGCAACATTGACAACTTAAGGTATATTTTTAAAGTAATTTTTGATTAATTACTCTTTTTTTGGATTAAATTATGGTTTGGTTAATTATTTTTAAAGTGATGTATAGTTATGCTATATTCGATATGCATGGATCTAATTTTTTTGATTAATTATCCTCGAGTTTAGGCTGATGTTGTTTGTCTCCATTTTTTTCATTAATTATCCTCATTTTATTCTCGAGCAATGTATAGTTATGCTATACTCAATTTGGTTCATTGGGCATTATGATGATTATGTGTAGGAATAAGGCTATGATATGTCAACCTTTTCCTCTGTATTATATGTTGATGAAATATTTTCTTATGATGGTTTGGGTTGGTTGAAGGTAGTTCCACGGTGCGTGTCAAATATTAGTTTGGTTTTGTTTGTGTTGCCTTATTTCAGAAAAATTAAGGCTAGTAAAACATTAAAGGTATTTTCTAGATGGACATAATAATCGAGTTTTAGCTTTATGATGATATCTTTCAGTTGAAGATAGAAATTTTATTGGTGATTCAGTGTGTTGCATAAATGATTTAGTAATTTTTGGAAGAGGAGTACACGAGGGCCTGCTTGTATTGTATGGTTATATGTTAATGATTTGGAATTGACTTAGTAGCTTAGGCTGTTCTGACTTCAAATATTTCAAGCAGAGCTTTTCACTTGTGTATGTAGGCTTTTATTTTAGAAAGCACTGGTGACAAAAGAATAGTTAGGAGAGTACCTTTCTTCGAGTACCTTTCTTCTGTTTATCTTACCTATCATTATATCTTGTATTGAAGAACAAGTAACACCAAGATTTCTTATATATTTACAAAAAACTATATCTTATATGTTTACTAATTAATAGGTCATTTATTGCATCAAATTAGTTGAAGTTTATGGCATCAACGTTATACTCATGCAATGTGCGTATTCTTATCTTTTGTTTTATTTTTTTTATTTTGCTTTTGATTTGTAATATATTTTTGTTTCTATTTTATTTTAGATGTCGAATGAAAGGGAGCCTATTTAGCTTGAAGTTGGGGTTAAAGGGGGGGGGGGGGGGGGGGGGGGGGGTGAACAAATTCCCAAGCCACAAATGTCTCCATTGTCAATTCGATAACAAAATTCTAAGCTCAAGGTAAAAAACAACCGTATTGGTAATTAAAGAGGAGTTCCGCATTGGATTGAGTTTAAACAATTTCTTGATAATGGACAACCGAAAGAAGAGTGCAACTTTTGCAAGAAACAATATCATTCTCACCTCGTAGTTAATGTGATCTTCTCAGTTAGAAATCATTGGCTTGTTTGCGCTTTTAACCCAAAGCATAAAGGTCATTCCCAATCAATATTGATGGGTTGTTTGCACATGTGTTGCATTGCACATATTATAAACCTCAAGTGTTGTTGATGGGCTGAAAATGATGTCTTCTTCAGTTGCTCGTGTCCGAAGAGCTTTTAGCTATATTGGACAATCTCCGTTTCGGTTTCAAAAGTTTAAAGATTGTGCTCAAATCGAAAGATTGAAAGCAATAAATTATTGTGTTTTGTTGTGAGCGTCCGTTGGAATTCAACATATTTGATGTTGGAGACGGCACAAAGAGAACCTTTGAGAGATTCCAAGACAAAAACCTTCTATTTACTTGAGGATGATAATTCATTTTCTAGCGAAGAGGATTGGTTAAACGTGAGGTGGTTGCGTACTTTTTTTATTACATTTTTATGAATCACTTTAAGTGTCTTGGGCTCTTTATATGTCACTTATAACAATTTTTTTGAAGAGATAGCATTTATTGACTTCCTCCTAAAGAAAGCTAAGAACAATGATGACTTTGAGATGTCTATGATGACGGATAAAATAAGAGAAAAATATGACAAGTATTGGAGAGATATTGAGAAGATGAATATAATTATCTTCGTTGCACCACTCTTTGATCCACGTCAAAAGATTTCATATGTAGAATGGTGGTTATATCAACTTTATGGCCCATCAAGAGGGGTGATACCATAATAGAGAAGATGAAAGCGGTTGCATATTCTATTTTTGAATCCTACAAAAAGATCTATGCACCTATAGTTGCTTCAACTAATGATATACTTGAATCGTCAATTGCCGAAGATCGACCACTTTTTTACTTGAAAATATGATGAAAGCTCAATACAAGAACCATAAAATAAAAACGGGTGGTTGTGATAGTAAATCGGAATTGGATTGTTATCTTCTTGAGCCTATTGACATCTTGGTTTGGTGGAAGATTAATTCACCTCACTTTTCCGTTCTTTCTAGAATGGTTCATGATGTGTTGGCTGTTCCGAAATCTACGGTGGCTTCAGAAAGTGCATTTAGTACCGGTGGTCGGGTGCTGATGCATTTATGAGCTCTTTGACACCTATGATAGCTCAAGGTCTCATTTGTTCGTAAAATTAATTTTGGTGGGTCGCGATCGATCTATTGTCAGTAGTCTTGAAGAGAACGTAGAATCCCTACATCAACTTGAAAATGTATAATTTTACATGAAGATTAAATATTGACTTGTGATTTTTCTTTGTATAGATTTAAGTCAATTGTCGGTGGTCTCAACCTCAGGCAAGATTTAAAGATGATGGATTCTGCACTCTAATTTTTTTGGACTGTAATTTTGTTATTATACAATCTGTATTGCTTGTATGTGTGCTTTTGGACTATGCAAACTGGATTCTGCACTATGCAATATGGATTCTGCACTATGCAACCTGCACTCAGTGCACTCACCCTAATTATTTAGGACTAACTATTATTCTGTGTTCTGGTTTCTGGATTTTGCACCGGATTATGCAGTATGGATTTTGGCTTCTGGCTTCTGGATTATGTACTACACTTAGAATATGCAGTATGGATTTTGGCTTCTGGCTTCTGGCTTCTGGATCTTGCACTGCTCTTAGAATCTGCAATATGGATTCTGGATTCAGGCTTCTGGATCTTGCATGCACTTATTTTATGAGATAAATTATGTGTTCTAGATTCTGCA
This sequence comes from Iris pallida, assembly GCA_029216955.1. Taxonomy (NCBI): domain Eukaryota; kingdom Viridiplantae; phylum Streptophyta; class Magnoliopsida; order Asparagales; family Iridaceae; genus Iris; species Iris pallida. Next base: position 10,184,592 of record JANAVB010005600.1, read on the forward strand.
CTAAACTTATTTTATGAGATAAATTCCAGATTTTGGATTCCGTAATCTGCAGTACACTTATTTTGAGATAATTTGCTAACAAATATAAAGATAGGGCAAATGATGAGATGGCAATAGTGAGTAGTAGATAGATACTACGTTGCATTTATTGACGGACAACTTGTAAATCTGAGCCTTCAGAGATTTCAAACAATACTTTCTCTTGCTCCATCCTGCTCAGTTTTGCAGGATTTGGGTCATCTCTTGCTCCAAATTTGGGGGTCTGAGAATACTGTATGATGAGAAAACTCCAGCATCGTTATGGTGAGTTGGAGGATGACTTCCCCCAGCTATCTCTAAGGTATAAAAACTATCAGGAACTTCACATGTATCATTTTACACTCGATTTAGTATTTGATTTCTCTTAAGCAAATCCTGATGCCCGGTATCAAAATATCAGAAACTTAACAAACTTCACATGTATCAGGTTATATATTGCAGCAATTAACGGTTTCATTTGTACTTCCTAAATTATAGTCCAAGTTTATATTGGAAGGTTAATAAATTTGGCACATGCATACAACAGGTTTAGCAGAAGCTCGAATAATCTCTAGTAAGGTCTCAAGATCTGATTTAATGGCTCTTCCAGTGGAAATCATGATTCTTTCCCTCTCTTCAGAAAGGTGATTTCAACAGAGTCCTCTCTAGAATTCTGATATTATGCCTGGCCTTCAATTTTCTGAGTGTCTAAAATGCAACAATAGATGTTGTGTCGACATTTTTGTTTTGTTTGGTGTAGTGTTTTAAACTCTTTTTTGTTGTTTGTAGGCAGAGAATGACGTGGTAAGCTAACTTCTGACAATTTTAGGGTCAATGTTTTCTTGAATGTTGTCATGTTCTGGAAAACAATTGGCTGGTTTTCAGTTCTTGTGTTAAGATTGATTGTGTTGCATTTTGAAAAAAAAAGAAATTTTTTTGAGTTGCGCCCCACTTTTGTTACCACAATTCAAGGTGTACCTTATCAAATTACCATAATGTATGACACCCTCCATTTTTGACAGAAACAACAAGTTACTAACGGTTAACTAAAATTTATGACCAAAATACCCTCATCCATGTTCTCTCTCCTCCCCCTCTTTCTCCGGCGCCTCCTGCTGTCCCCCTCCCGACGTGCTGCCTCGCTCTCAGCAGCTCACCCCTCCCCCGTGTGCCCTACACCTAGCCGCGCTGCCCTCTGCCTCCCAGCAGTGGTGTTGCCCTACCTCCGCTGTGCACCCCCGCCAAGCCACGTTACCCCCCCCCCCCCTTTCCAGCCTAGCCGCGCTACCCCCAGCCTCCATCGCATGCCCCCTGCCTCTCTGCGGCGCTGCCCCTCTCCCCTGCGCACCCCCGCATAGCCGTGTTGCCCACCGCCTCCACTGTGCGCCCCTAGCCTCTGTTGCGCGCCCACTACCTCCTTGCAACGCCGCCCCTGCCCCGTGCGCCCCCAGCCTCCATTGCGCATGCCTTGTCTCCGCCGTGCGTCCCCTGCCTCCTTGCAGTGCTGCCCCCTCTCCCGTGCGTCCCCTTCCTAGCCACACTGCCCCTCGCCTCCACTGCACACGCCCTGCCTCTGCGGCGTGTCCCCTGTCTCCCCACAACGCTGCCCCCTCCCCCCGCGTGCGTCCCGCCTAGCTGCCCCCTCCCCCCGCGTGCGCCCCACCTAGCTACTCCCCCCACCTCTGCCGCCCTCCCGCCCTGCTCCCCGCCTCCTCGCAGCACTACCCATTCCTTCACTGCACGCCCCCCGCCTAGGTCCGACGCTGCCTCCTCCCCGTCGGTGGCTTGTGTCGCTGCTGCTTGTCGCTGCCCTCCTCCGGCTGCCGGCGCGTAGGGGGCTGTTGGAGAAAGAGGGAGGGAGGAGAGAGAAAGGGTAAGGGTATTTTGGTCACAAATTTTAGTTGACCGTTAGTAATTGATTGTTTCCGTCAAAAGTGGGAGGATGTCATACATTATGGTAATTGTATGGGATGCACCTTAAATTGTGGTAACAAAAGTGGAGTGGAACTCAATCTCTCTAAAAAAAAAAAAAAAAGCAAATGTTACAAAACATGCATGTAGTTTTGTTCTTTTGTAACATTACTTGTTTGGACTTTGGAGCCATATTTGTAGCATTATGAAAGGCCTCGGATGTATATTTCTATTTTCATGTTTGTCCAGCCATATTTGTTTGGACTTTGGAGCATACTGCAAGTCTGCAACTGTATGCTATGGCTATTTGTTCATTATGTATGCATTACATTCCTGAAGGAGAGAATGATATTGTTAGAAACTATCGAACTTGAGTGGCTCTTGTGGTTACCGTGGAGAGGTATAAGATCGTGGCTGGGTGACGAAAGATCAGTGGATCGAGCTACGGTGGCGTATTATTTTTTTCATTTATAATAATGGTAAAATATGGGGGCAGTGGACCTAAAAGGCATGCATTACAGGATGCATAAAGTTCCGTGCATATTGTCGGACATTTTAAAAAAAATATTTTCAGAAACTTGTTTTGTAATATTGTGTTTTTGACATTTTGGCTGTATTGCATGTATTTGGTAGCTGGAGCCATATTTGATGGTTGCTTGTATATTAATTTTTTTAAAGTCCATAAGGCCAATTATGAAGGCCCATATATATAAATTGAATAAATTAAAAAACCGAACCGATTATTTCGGTTCTGTTTAATTTTGATTTCTTGCGTAATTTGGTTTAGTTTCAAATTTTCCAAATTCGCTTTATTCGTTTCGGTTTGAACTAAATAAACCGATTGCTCACCCCTATTTGCTAGTCTCGCGGAGCTTCGAAGGAGGACTTCCCACCCTATCTCGATATATGTAATTGTTAGAGCTGGGACAAAGAAGCAATCAACAAAATAGGCACGCTAACAAATGAGGGCACTGAAGGGCTTAGCTTGCCGTGAAAGACTTTTATTTTCTTACCGGAGATCGAAATATAAGAAAAGAAATGATCCAAGTCCTGATATAGTAGCGAAATAATGCCAGCCTTTAGTTGGAGATGTCGTTTATAAACAAATTGAATCTTTTATGAAACTCCCTATGATTGATGATGATGGAAATCACTACTTGTCATCCTAGCCTAGCTTGCCTCTACGATGATCTTTCTTGCAAAGATCAGATGAAGAGCGTATTCCCCTCCGGGAAACTGAGCCAGAAGACGAGAGCTTTCTTGGTTGTACAAAGACGTTTTCTCTATAAATAGTCTACGGTTTTGCTAAACCCGAGTCTTCTTCCAAGGTCGTCTTCCTGAAATCCACGTTCCATGTCATTTCTTCGGTGATAGTTATTAGTCACTGCAACAGGAGATCGGTCCCAGATCTCGATCTCTCTCAAGCCACCACGTGGTCTACAAGCTTCAACAAAAAATGTTTGTAGTTACTCGGGTGATAGTTTAGTGTTTCGAAGCATCTGAGAAGAACTCATCGCCATGAAAGATAACCCCCATCTTTGATTCTGATCGTTAATGGAACAAGGTGATCGCGTGTTGACCTGACTTCTGTCGTCGCACTTCTCCATAATCTGTAATAATTGTATACATTAGTTGTACATCTTTTTTTGTAGGGTTGTGATCTATCGTTAATTTTATAAAATATTATTCTCATCGTATAACACTAATATCTCGTTTGGTTGGCAGAATTATGGGGTTGGAAAAGGAAAGTTATTCCTTTCTTATGTTTGGATGTCAAAAAAAAGTATGAGAAAAGAAAAATGATTTCCATAGGAAAGAAAAATAAGGGGGAAAGTAGTTCCCCCATCCAACCAAGGATCACTTTTCCACATTTTTTCTTCTTCTAGTTTTCTTGTCCACTCCAAACACTGGAAAGAAAAATGTATAAAAATTACAATTTTCTAAAAAGAGAGAAAATAATGAATTGATTTTCTTTCCTTTCCTTTCCGCGAACCAAAGGAGGCCTAAGTGTAATTGTAGTAAGATGAAACTCAGAGCCGGCCCAAAGATAGGGCAGGCTGGGCTTGAGCCCTAGGCACCAAACTGTTGGGGTGCACCAATTTTTTTTTTTTTTAAGTGTAATATATATATTTGGACATAAGTCATTACTGGCTAGGCTTGGGCTGGCTTAAAAGCATCAAATGTCCTAAAGCAAACATCCAAATGAATACAACAAATGGGTGAATAGAAAAAGGGTCCACTTAAAAGCACAAGCAAATAAAGATTGATTAATGCTTGGTACAATGGTACTAAAAAAACCTAAACCTAACATCATAATTAAAAACTGATAATTAAAAACGGTCGCTCCTCCAAATATTTCCTTTCTAGTTTCTCCTCATCTCCTCTCCGTAATTGTCTCGTCTTCAGCTGCTTTCCTTTACTAGAAAAAAGAAGAGACCTCGGTGACGGTGATTCTTATCTCTAATAGTAATATATATATATATATATATATATATATATATATATATATATATATATATATATATATATATATATATATATATATATATATATATATATATATATCGGAGAAAAGGGGGTCAGCGGCGGCGCCCCCTCAGGCGGCGAGGGGGGGGGGGGGGGTCGGGCGGACCCCCCAGGCGGGCTGCGGGAGGCGGCCCCCCCCAGGCGCAGGGGGGGGGGGGTTGGGAGCGTCGGTGGAGGGGTCAGGCGGACCCCCCAGGGCGGTGGCGGAGGTAGTGGGGTCGGTTTCGGGGGGGGGGGGGGGTCGGGCGCACCCCTCCCAGCGGCCGTGACGGGCGTGGCTATGGGTGGTCCGACTGTGGGATCAGACGGGTTCAGATCTTTCCGGGGGTCTCCAACGCTCCGTCTTTTGAATTCGAAACTGGATCTGGATCTCAGGAGGGTCAGATGGAGGGAGGAAGATGGACGACGGTTACGCGTCATCGCATAGTGAAGACCGGGGGAAAGGTAGGAGGAGGATAGGGCCATCTTAGAGATCGCTTCACTGCTGACAGACGACAAGGCGGGTCAGGGGCGCGGCCATCGGCACGTGGCCCTGTGGCGTCTGCGGAAAGATTGGTGGGCTGGCGGTCCAAGGCAACCGCGATGGATAAAGGGAAGAGTAAGGTGGCAGATCTTGGCGGTCAGGGGTCTGGGTCTTCCCCCCGGGGGGCTGTCCCCAGGCCACATGGGATGACTCTACGGCAGGGTGGAAGGTCCTAGGCAGATATTTGCAAACCTATGGGACCGAAAAGTCCCACATCGATGGAGTACGTGCCACCGATTAAGGCAGGGAGGGGTTTCCGGGCCTCGTTCCCTGCGGAGGAGATAGAGAAGGTGACCGCCTACTGGGAGAATACTCTGGTTCTTTACGTCCTAGGCAACAAGCCTTTTTACGGACAGATCCGGGATTATGCGGCACGAGTCTGGCAGCCAAAGGGCAGTATGGAGTTCTTTGCTCGCGAGAACGGCTTATACTATGTGAAGTTTGGGCTTGCGGAGGATGTCGCAAGGATCCTGCACGGTGGCCCCTGGACGTTCGACTACAGGCTTATCATTCTGAAGGAATGGACCCCGGAACTTAGATGTGAGAGGGAAGTCCTGAATGCCATCCCTGTATGGATTCGCTTCCCTGAGTTTCCTGTCCGGTTCTGGAGTATCCCATTGCTGATGCGTCTGGCGAGCTTGGTGGGCACCCCGATCAAGGCGAATGAAGCTACTGCCTTTCGGTCGAGGTTGATGTACGCCAGGATTTTTGTGGAGATTCGGGCTGGGGGGAGTTATCGAAGATGGTGGAATATGAGATTCCTTCTAGAGAGGTGCTAACCCAGAAGGTGGAATACGAATGGGTTCCACCTATCTGTTCACGTTGTACCTGTTTTGGGCATCTGGCTAGTGCTTGTTCGGCGGTAGGCCCTCAGGTGGAGCCTACTATTGTAGTGCCCCGTCCCTATATCGTGCCCCGTACTCTGTCCACGGGGTGCGCGAGAAAGGAACACTGTCGCTATCGATTCGGTCGGGACCGATAGGTCGGGATCGACCGAGTCGATCGAACGAAAACGGTTGAATTAAGATCCATTCCTCGTTGTGGAATGTTTTCTTCGGAACCAAGTCCCATATTCAGCGGGTTGCGTCTCGAGGATTGACTCTGTGGCTGAGTCGGGAGAGACCTCCCGTTGCTCTGCTTTTCACGCCGCTTGCGTTGGTTTTGGCTTTGTTTTCTGAATGCGTTTTCGTGAATGTTTTCGATGGTTTTCATGGTTTGCATTTCGAACTCGCATTTCCTATCGAACTCCTTGAATAATGCAGTGTTCTAATCGGTTGCTTGTGCGATTTCAGGTAATCGCGTAGGCGACGTCTAGCGCGACCAACAAGTCCTCTTGCCGAAGTAAACTCAAGGTGAGTGGCTGACCCTTCTCTTCTTGACCCCTTCTTTGGTAAATCGATAGTGTTGTTGCGGATTAAAGATTGAATGCAAGGGCACGGACACGGTAAAATGATTGAGTTTTTAAAGAGAATGTAGGCTATGTCTTAATAACTAAAAGAAGAAAATGGTCTTTGTACGATCATGGACAACTTGTCGACAAGGTGAGCGTTTTCCCGCACGGTAACCCGAGGCCACGGGACCGTTGCGGCCGAAAAAGGAAACAGGTAATTAGCTGTGCTGGGCACGGGTTAGACGAGGACTTGCAGCGGGGCTCGCTACTCGCGCTGAAAGGACCCCGTCTAACAAAAGCTAGAGGAGTCCACGATGGCTCTGGGAGCCAGTGACCAACACACAAAATATTGCACTTGGTATAGAAATGATAACAATTGACAGGGAAGAACATGGTAAGTTTCATAAGGCGCGGCACGGGCCGCCGTCAGTAAGTTTCAATGTAAATTTTACTATGCTTATCATATGCTTGTTTGTAATTCATTAGGATGGTTAGAAACATTCATACTTTAAGTCATTTAAACTCTTCAACCAAATGAGAGCTTGGAACTTAAATAGCCACGCACCAGTACAAAGTGTAATGTACCGATCCTGGCTCTCCACGCAGGTACCCCGAACCACGAAGGGCGTGCCACCTAAAAGCTCAAGGTGACGTGAACCCTTTTGAAGCCTCGTCCGCGTGTAAAGGCTTGTTACTGGATTCCTTTTGAAGAAGACCCGCACTCAGTCCAAAAGAAGATGACGAATCGACTCGCCTCGATAGCAGGTGGAAATGTGTAATGGTTTTTGCTTGTAAAAAGGGATATAATGTATGGAACGACTATCTCATCGGCGTTCATTTTGTAAGTCGAGTCATGTTGTAGCCCGCGCGGCAATTATTGTAAAGGAGTCTATGTAAAGTTTTATTATCATCAATGAAAAAGTCTATTTCTATTTCAAATGTGTCATTCAATTTCTCTGTGTACTCTAACTTGATGTTGTGTTTCGGATAACCTTATGACTACGCCTTGTACGATCGCAACTTAGGTTTGCACGGCATCACGCCCGGGGGACGACTATCAATTCTACGGAATCGGGGCGTGACATAATGGTATCAGAGCACGGCTTTACATCCATTGACCTCGCATCGATGAGATAAGTTGTTCCATACAATGAGTCTGTAATATTTTGTGACTGATGCGTTTTCCTTCGTATCGCAGAAGTGACGGAACCTACGGCCGAGCAAAAACAGAGCGCTTCAAGCGGCTCTAGTAGTTCGCATCGACCGCGGGCTGGACCTTCTAACGATACCATCGAAAGGATGCTGCGCATGATGGAGGCACAGTGAAACCAGTTCGAGAACCGACATCAACAAGTAGAGGAACGACAGGCCCAGTTCGAAGCTCGCTTCGAAGCTCGCTTTGATGCACATGCCAAACTTCAGCAAAAGCAGCTGGATACCCTGCAGCAGATCGTCCAAACAATGGCGTCCAATAGAAATTTTGCGACTGCGCCTACCGTCACCGCACCTGCTACCACCGGGCCGACGATCCAACCCATTGAAGTCGATACGGCAGAGCCCGAGCGTTAACCAGCGACACTGAAAAAGTACAACTTTGAAGTGTTAGAATTCAAGAAGGCGTGCCGCACTTCCTTCAGCGGCCCCGAGGGTCCTTCCATAGCGATCGACTGGTTGGAAGAACTGGAAGATCACTTCGAGCTTCTCGGCATTGAAGAGTCGAAGCAAGTCGCCTGCGCACAACTTCAACTACGGTTGAACGTGCACGACTGGTGGGCCGTGCACAAGCGAGCGATCCGACCGGACAACACCACCGCGTCGATCTCTTGGGCCACGTTCCACAAAGCTTTCGAAGTCCAGTACCTTCCGTCAGCCGTTCTTCAAGCGAAGGAGAATGAATTCATGCAGTTGAAGCAAGAGAGCAGGACAGTAGAACAGTATGCCGCAGAATTCAACAAGTTGTCTAAGTTTGCTGGCCAGTTTCTGTCTACTGAAGAGTGCCGTGTGCGACGGTTCGAAGTGGGTCTGCGACACTCTATCGGTGCGCATGTCGGGGTCCCGGAGTACAAGACCGTGGGCGAGGCTCTGAATCACGCCCTCTGCCTTGAGAACCTGCATCCTTCCGGTGTTGACGACGTTGTGCGCCACTCCAATCACAAACGTCCTAGCCATACGGGAGGCAACAATGACGCGTCAAAGCGTCCAAATAACGGCGGCTACCAGGGTGAGAAGACGATACCTAAGTGCACCAATTGCGGACAAGTCGGACACTATGCCAGCCACTGCTTTTCCCGCAATATTAGATGTTTCGCTTGCGGACAGAAGGGTCACAGGGCTCATAACTGCCCAAGCTTTCGACAGACTCGTAACGCACCACCACAACAATATCGCCAAGAGAATCGAGGGCAGGCGCCCCGACCTCCTCCGCCCACTCAACCTGCACCACAAAATGGCCAAGATCATCGCCCCAACACTCAGGGCCGCGTCTACGCCATGACTCGAGACGAAGCGCTGGCATCAGATACAGTAGTGTCAGGTATACTAAAATTCAATAATGTGCCTGCTCGTGTGTTATTTGATTCAGGGGCTTCACATAGTTTTATATCGGCGGACTTTGCCGCCGAGCACAAATTTCCTGTAATATCATTAGATCTCGACCTTAGCGTAAGCACGCCTTCGGGCACACCAATTCTCACAAACTTAGCTTGTGCCGGCGGGATTATCTGTATCGGCGGTCAAAAGATCGGTCTGGATGTGATAGTTCTAGACATGAAGGACTTTGACATCATTCTGGGAATGGATTGGCTCGGGCCGTGCAACGCAACCATAGACTGCGCTGAAAAGAAGGTCACATTCCGCATGCCTGGAGTGCCTGAATTCTGCTACTCGTGTGGTTAGGCGTCGCCGACCTGCATGGTGATCTCCGCAATATCTGCTCGACGGATGCTGTATTCCGGGTACGAAGGCTATCTAGCTTCCGTTCGAGACATGCGACAGGATGGTGCAAACGCGGGTCAGACCGACGTTGTGGCAGAATTCCCAGACGTGTTCCCGGATGAGCTACCCGACATGCCGCCCGATCGAGAAATAGAGTTCACCATCGACACATTCTCCGACACCCGGCCGATCTCGAAGGCTCCGTACAGAATGGCCCCTGTAGAATTGAAAGAATTGAAGGCACAACTTCAAGAATTGCTCGACAGAGGGTTTATCCGTCCGAGTGTCTCGCCGTAGGGTGCGCCCGTGCTGTTCGTGAAGAAGAAGGATGGATCGATGCGGCTCTACATCGACTATCGGGAATTGAACAAAGCTACCGTCCAAAACAAATACCCCCTGCCCCGCATCGACGACTTGTTCGACCAGCTCCAAGGTGCAACGGTGTTTTCAAAGATTGATCTACGATCGGGTTATCACCAACTCAAAGTCAAGCCAGATGACGTGCTGAAGTCTGCCTTCCGCACTCGTTATGGCCACTACGAGTTCTTGGTAATGCCGTTCGGTCTGACAAACGCCCCTGCCGTCTTCATGGATCTAATGAATCGGGTGTTCCGTCCGTTCGTTGACAAGTTCGTAGTAGTCTTCATCGACGACATCCTCGTCTACTCGAAGGATCGAACGCAACATGCAGAGCATCTGCGGACGGTACTTCAAACCCTTCGAGAGAATCAGTTGTACACGAAGATGAGCAAGTACGAGTTCTGGCTAAACAGCGTCTCATTTCTTGGGCACATCATCTCCGCCACGGGCATCGCAGTCGATCCGAAGAAAGTCGAGGCAGTTGCTGATTGGAAACGGCCCGCATCAGTTAGCGAAATTTGAAGCTTCCTAGGCTTGGCGGGATACTACCGACGCTTCGTGAAGGACTTCGCGAAGATCGCATCGCCGTTGACTCGCCTCACCTAGAAAGGAGTCGCATTTCAGTGGTCAGACGACTGTGAAGCTTCCTTCCAGGAGCTCAAACAACGGCTCGTTTCGGCCCCGATACTTGCTCTTTCTGACGGGACGGAGGGATTTCAAATCTTCAGCGATGCTTCTGGCCAGGGCTTGGGGTGTGTGCTCATGCAGCGGGATAAGGTGATATCTTTTGCTTTCCGGCAGTTGAAGCCGCACGAGAAGAACTACCCCACGCACGACCTAGAACTAGCGGCAATTGTGTTCGCGTTGAAGCTGTGACGTCACTATCTCTATGGCGTGGCGTACAGAATTTATACGGACCACAAAAGCCTCAAGTATCTCTTCACCCAGAAAGAATTAAATTTGCGGCAGAGGCGATAGCTCGAGCTGATCAAAGATTATGACTTATCAATCGACTACACGCCGGGCAAGGGAAATGTGGTAGCGGATGCGCTGAGCCGAAAGTACTTAGCTTCGTTATGCATCAACGATCGACTGCTGCGTGACTTAGAAGGAATGGGCATCGAGCTCCGAGTTCATTTCAGGAACGTAAAACTGGCGCAACTGCGGGTGGAACCAAGCTTACTGGAGAGGATCAAGTTTGCACAGAAGGATGACCCATACTTGGAGAAGATGCGGAAGCTGATATCGACAGAGAAAGCGTCCGACTTTGCAGAGGACGAGTCGGGAGTGTTGCGCGTGAAGGGACGGCTATGTGTACCGGACGATGTAGAACTTAGAAAGGAGATAATGTCGGAGGCGTATTATGCAAAATATTCCTTGCATCCTGGCAGCACCAAGATGTATAAGGACCTCCGCGTTGTCTTTTGGTGGCACGGCATGAAGAGGGACGTAGCGCTCTTTGTGTCAAAATGTATGGCCTGTCAGCAAGTCAAAGTCGAGCACCAGCGACCGGGCGGGGAGATGCAGAACCTCGCCATTCCAGAGTGGAAGTGGGATCACATCACTATGGACTTCGTTGTTGGCTTGCCGAGGACGTCGCGGGGAAACGACGCCGTCTGGGTCATCGTCGATCGACTAACCAAGTCAGCGCACTTTATCGCCATCAAAGTTACTTGGAGCGTCGACCGCCTTGCTCAGATATACCTTGATGAAATAGTTCGGCTGTACGGGGTCCCAGTTTCTATCGTCTCTGATCGGGATGGACGGTTCGCAGCGCGCTTCTGGAGTAGTCTGGATTCAGCACTGGGGACCAAATTGAAGTTCAGTTCAGCTTATCATCCTCAGACTGACGGCCAAACGGAGCGGGTGAACCAAATTCTCGAAGACTTGTTGCGACTCTGTGCGATCGACTTGAAGTCAAGTTGGGACGTCCATCTACCGCTGGCCGAGTTTCCATACAACAACAGCTATCAGTCCAGCATCCAAATGGCACCGTATGAAGCTTTGTACGGCCGGAAGTGTAGATCGCCTATTTGCTGGGATGAAGTCGGGGAACGGCAGATACTTGGTCCGGAGCTGGTGGAGCAGACTGTGCAGAAGGTCAAGTTGATACGAGAGAGATTGAAGATAGCACAAAGCTGGCAGAAAAGCTATGCCGACACGCACCGACGCCCCCTCGAGTTCTAGGAAGGCGACCATGTATTCCTGAAGGTGATGCCTATGCGTGGAGTTTCCAGGTTCGGTACGAAGGAGAAATTGAGCCCAAGATTTGTTGGCCCGTTCAAAATATTGAAGCGAGTCGCCCCGATAGCTTACCAAATTGCCTTGCTGCCTGCGTTGTCAGAGGTACATGACGTCTTCTACGTATCGCAATTGAGGAAGTACGTGTATGATCCGAGCCATGTTGTGGATTAGGGTAAGCTGGACCTGAAGGCGACTTGTCATATGTCGAAGAGCCGGTGCAAATCTTGGAGCGTAAGGATAAACTTCTCCGCAACCGTGCTATTCCCCTCGTCCGCGTCCTCTGGAGAAACCATTTAGTCGAGGAGTCGACGTGGGAGCTTGAGTCAGAAATGAAGGAGAAGTTCCCTTCGTTGTTCTCGTAGAGGTAGGTTCTATTTTAAGTTTTGAGGACGAAAGTTTTTCTTAGTTGGTTATGGTGTAGTGCCCCGTCCCTACATCGTGCCCCGTACTCTGTCCACGGGGTGCGCGAGAAAGGAACACTGTCGCTATCGATTCGGTCGGGACCGATAGGTCGGGATCGACCGAGTCGATCGAACGGGAACGGTTGAATTAAGATCCATTCCTCGTTATGGAATGTTTTCTTCGGAACCAAGTCCCATATTTAGCGGGTTGCACCTCGAGGATTGACTCTGCGGCTGAGTCGGGAGAGACCTCCCGTTGCTCTGCTTTTCACGCCGCTTGCGTTGGTTTTGGCTTTGTTTTCTGAATACGTTTTCGTGAATGTTTTCGATGGTTTTCATGGTTTGCATTTCGAACTCGCATTTCCTATCGAACTCCTTGAATAATGCAGTGTTCTAATCGGTTGCTTGTGCGATTTCAGGTAATCGTGTAGGCGACGTCTAGCGCGACCAACAAGTCCTCTTGCCGAAGTAAACTCAAGGTGAGTGGCTGACCCTTCTCTTCTTGACCCCTTCTTTGGTAAATCGATAGTGTTGTTGCGGATTAAAGATTAAATGCAAGGGCACGGACACGGTAAAATGATTGAGTTTTTAAAGAGAATGTAGGCTATGTCTTAATAACTAAAAGAAGAAAATGGTCTTTGCACGGTCATGGACAACTTGTCGACAAGGTGAGCGTTTCCCCGCACGGCAACCCGAGGCCACGGGACCGTTGCGGTCGAAAAAGGAAACAAGTAATTAGCTGTGCTGGGCACGGGTTAGGCGAGGACTTGCAGCGGGGCTCGCTACTCGCGCTGAAAGGACCCCATCTAACAAAAGCTAGAGGAGTCTACGATGGCTCTGGGAGCCAGTGACCAACACACGAAATATTGTACTTGGTATAGAAATGATAACAATTGACAGGGAAGAACATGGTAAGTTTCATAAGGCGCGGCGCGGGCCGCCGTCGGTAAGTTTCAGTGTAAATTTCACTATGCTTGTCATATGCTTGTTTGCAATTCATTAGGATGGTTAGAAACATTCATACTTTAAGTCATTTAAACTCTTCAACCAAATGAGAGCTTGGAACTTAAATAGCCACGCACCAGTACAAAGTGTAATGTACTGATCCTCGCTCTCCACGCAGGTACCCTGAACCACGAAGGGCGTGCCACCTAAAAGCTCAAGGCGACGTGAACCCTTTTGAAGCCTCGTCCGCGTGTAAAGGCTTGTTACTGGATTCCTTTTGAGGAAGACCCGCAACAGTCCAAAAGAAGATGACGAATCGACTCGCCTCGATAGCAGGTAGAAATGTGTAATGGTTTTTGCTTGTAAAAAGGAATGTAATGTATGGAACGACTATCTTATCGACGTTCATTTTATAAGTCGAGTCATGTTGTAGCCCGCACGGCAATGATTGTAAATGAGTCTATGTAAAGTTTTATTATCATCAATAAAAAAGTCTATTTCTATTTCAAATGTGTCATTCAATTTCTCTGCGTACTCTAACTTGATGTTGTGTTTCAGATAACCTTATGACTATGCCTTGTGCGATCGCAACTTAGGTTCGCACGGCATCACGCCCGGGGGACGACTATCGATTCTACGAAATCGGGGCGTGACAACTATTCCCCTTAGTGAGGCTCCAGACTCACCCTGTGACATGGATTCCAGAGATGACAGTGGAGAGGAGATCTTGGTGGGAGGGGTTTTCCATCCAGTGAGTGATGGCGGGTTGAGCCTCATTGTCTCTACCCAGCTAGCTCCCACGAGTGGGGCGTTGACCACTTACCCGTTCTCCCAAACCAGAAAGTCCTGCGAGAGAACCGAACAAAAGCACACAAACCAAAAATGCCAAACACAATCGCAGACACAAAGATTTTTGACGTGGAAAACCCTTGCGGAAAAAACCACGGGACGATCGTAGTCCAACCCTGAAGAACCTCCACTAATGGAATAAAGAGAATACACCCTCTACAAGCTCCTTCCGATCCAACACGGATCACCAAAACTCACTTGAAAGAAGAAATTTTTTGATTGCGGACTCCGAAGAACAAGAGATGTCGAAAAATTATTCGAAGCAATCTCTCCTTCACAATAGTCCTTAATCCTCTCTTTCTCTCAAAGATTGTAAAGCACTCTTTGTTTTGAGATAATTTTACAAGTAGCATGCATCACCCTTTTATAAGCCCTTGGTAACCCATACATGGAAGGCCAATATATATGGAAACTTCCAATATAAATCAATCATATATTTAATGGAAATCCAATCATAATTAGCTTACCATAATTGGAAACCCAATAATATGGAAAGCTACTATATGAAGGGTCCAATCATAAATATATAATCAAAGTAAATATGGAAATCCAATCATATATTTCCTTACCATATATGTACCAAAATAAAATCCATGCACTCCCCAAGCTTCTCCGACACACGGATGGCGCTCGTCGCTCTCCGAGGTATTCTCCACATAGGTGGGAACCCCATCCACTCCAACAAATCTTCCTCTTCACAACTATATGGAGGAGGTCGTCATCCCGACGATCTGCCTGCAGTACTCAAACTTTCCCCTCGGAAGAACCTTCGTGAGCATGTTCGCTCCATTGTCATCAGTATGAACCTTCTCAAGCGCCGCATCCTTCTTCTCAACCACATCCCGTATCCAATGATATCGAGTCTCGATGTGCTTGGACCGACTATAAAATGTCTGGTTCTTCACAAGGTGAATAGCACTTTGACTGTCGCAAAGCAAAGTATACTGCTCTTGCTTCAGTCCTATTTCCTGCAGCAGCTTCTTCATCCATAGCAACTCCTTGCAAGCCTCCGTCGCCGTAATGTACTCTGCCTCTGTCGTCGACAAGGCAACACACTTTTGCAACCGCGACTGCCACGATACCGCTCCTCCAACAAACATCATCCCATAGCCCGAAGTCGATCGCCTCGTGTCTGCATCTCCAGCCATATCAGCGTCAGTATACCCAACCAGCTTCGGCTCGTCACCACCAAAAGAAAGTCTCCAATCGGCAGTGCCCTGAAGGTATCGTAGAATCCACTTGACCGCACTCCAATGTACCCTTCCAGGATTTGAAAGGTACCTGCTAACTGTGCCAACTGCATGAGCGATGTCTGGCCTCGTACACACCATAGCATACATAAGACTTCCCACAGCTGAGGCATATGGAACCCGCTCCATATCTTCCTTTTCGTCCTCGGTAGATGGACACTGCTCCTCAGTGAGCTTAAAGTGAGCCGTAAGGGGACAACTCACTTTCTTCGACCTGTCCATCCCGAAACGCTAAAGTACCCGGTGAATGTACTTCTTTTGGGATAAATGTAGCAACTTGGACTCTCTCTCTCGGCTGATCTCTATCCCAAGAATAGTCTTCGCTGCGCCCAAATCCTTCATGGAGAAGGCCGCACCCAGTTGGCGCATCAGCTCCGCTATCCTAGTGGCATTCCGACCTACTAATAGCATATCATCAACATAGAGCAATAAAATGATGAAATTATCCTCGGCAAAATATCTCACAATTGCACAATGGTCCGACGTCGTCCGTGCATAACCATGCTCCCCCATAAACGATTTGAACTTTCTGTACCACTGTCTCGGAGCCTGCTTCAGACCATACTAGCTCTTTCTCAACCGGTAGACCAAATGTGACTTGCCCTTCTCACAGAATCCCTCTGGCTGCTCCATGTACAACTCCTCCTTAAGATCACCGTGGAGGAATACCGTCTTCACGTCCATCTGCTCGACCTCCAAGTCGAGACTGACTGCTAATGCTAGCACCACCCGAATAGACGAATGCTTGACGACAGACGAAAAGATCTCATCATAATCCATGCCTTTCCGCTGAACGTAGCCTTTGACTACCAGCCTCGCTTTGTATCGAGGGCGAGTAGCATCATCCGTCTGCTTCACTCTAAACACCTATCGATTCTTCAAAGTATTCTTGCCCTTTGGCAACCGCACCAGCTCATAAGTGGAATTGGCGTGCAAGGAACTCATTTCCTCCTGCATGGCCTCCATCCACTCCTGCCTGTGTTCGTCTTCCATAGCCTCTGCAAAGCTTTCAGGCTCTCCCCCGTTAGTCAATAGCACATACTCATCCGGTGAGTATCTCGTAGATGGTCGACGATCTCTGTCGCTCATTCTCAGTGGAGCCAATGGTGCTGGCTGTATACCAACAGCCTCCTCCCCTTCAGGAACTGCCTCTCCGGCATGCTCATCCTCTTGAGGGACACCCTGACCACCATCAGCAGGCTGATGATCAAGGTTAGGAGCAACTCCATGTACTGGCTCCCCCATAATGGGATCCTCTGCGATGTCCTCTGGAAACTGCTCGAAGCGAAATGACTCTAACTCAAGAAATTTCTCAACCTCAAAAGGCGTCTCGGAATCCTGGGTGTTGGTCATGATCTGATCCTCGACGAATACCATGTCCCTGCTTCTGTAGAGCTTTCTTCCCACCGGGTCGTAGAGTCTATAGCCAAACTCATCCCAACCGTAGCCGACAAAGACGCATCACCTCGTTTTTGGCTCAAGTTTGGTCCTTTCGTCCTTCGGTACATGCACGAAGGCCTTACAGCCAAACACTCGCAGGTGATTGTATGACGGCTCTTTGCCGTACCATACTTTATCAGGCACATCACCCTGCAAAGGAGCACTAGGAGACAAATTAATAACATAAGCAGCTGTAAGAAGAGCCTCACCCCAATAACTGCCCGGCAAGTTTGCTTCTGACAACAAACACCGTACTCTCTCCATCAGTGTCCTATTCATGCTCTCCGCTACACCATTGAGCTGAGGTGTCTTTGGCGGAGTCTTCTGGTGTCGTATCCCCTGCTCTCTGCAATAAGCATCAAAGGGACCGATGTATTCGCCACCATTGTCGGACCGAACACACAATAACTTCTTGCCCGTCTCTCTTTCAACAGAGGCCTGAAACTCTTTGAAAGTATGCAGCACCTGATCCTTGGTCTTTAAGGCATAGACCCAAACCTTCCTGGAACAGTCATCAATGAAAGTTATAAAGTAAGAAGCACCACCAATAGATTTTACCTTCATAGGACAGCAGACATCCGAGTGAATCAACTCGAGCAACGCCGGCTTCCTTGAACTTGGGTGACTTTGGAAACACATCCTATTTTGCTTCCCAGCTAAGAAGTGCGTGCACTTCTCCAACTTTGTAGACTTGAGCCCTGGAATCACCTTCCTGTTCACCAAGTAGCTCATTCCCTTCTCGCTGATATGGCCGAGCCGCCTATGCCACAACTCGGTAAACACATCACTGACTGCGTTTACCTCCTGTGCCCCCTGTGCGCTCCCCTCCATATAGTAGAGACCAGACTTCTTGCTTCCTCTGGCAATCACCATCGAACCTCTGGAAAGCTTCTACTGACTATTTCCGAAGAGACTGAAGAATCCCTCATCATCCAACCTTCCAACCGACACCAGGTTGAAACGAATATCAGGGACATGACGAACATCTTTGAGAACAAGAACTGCACCCGTCTTCGTCCTCAAATGTACATCTCCAACGGCAACCGCCTTTGACACATCTCCATTGCCCATCTTCAACACTCCACAGTCGCCTGTCGTGTAAGTGGCAAATAGTACCCTGTTGTGAGATACATACGCTGAAGCCCCTGAGTCCACCAGCCAAGAATTGTCATCGCAGGCGAGGTTTGTGATAACCTCATCACCTACGACGATCACATCGCCTCCATGTATCGAAGCCACCGCTGTAGTGTTCTCATCTTGCTTCCCCTTGTCGCCCTTCTTCTCTCTCTTCCAAGCGAAACAGTTCCGCTTGATGTGGCCCTTCTTGCCACAATGGTAACACTCCGAGTCCTCGTACCGACCCTTGGACTTCCCCCTGCTCTTGTCTCTGCCACCACCTGGACCCCTGCTTTTGCCCCTTCCGCGGCTCTCCGAAACTAGTACCTCTGAGTGATGGGTTGTGGATGAAGTGCCCTGAGAACGTCTCCGCATCTCTTCATTCAGTACCCCGCTCTTGGCAAACTCCAGACTGACCACGCCTTCCGGAGCAGAAGCGATCATAGATACTCGTACGGTCTCCCACGAGTCTGGCAATGTACATAGCAACCAAAGTCCTTGAACCTCGTCGTCGAACTTGACTCCCATCGAGGATAGCTGGTCCACCACGCCTTGGAACTCACTCAAGTGATCCGTAATGGATGCACTATCTTTGTACCGCAGACCCATCATCGTCCGGATCAGGAACAATTTGTTTACCCCGGTCTTTTTCGCGTATAAAGATTCTAGCTTCTCGCATAACGTCTTCGCATGCTCAATATTGGCAACGTGGTTGTACACGTTCTCGTCAACGAACTGTCGCATGTACCCACACACCTGTATATGCTCGAAGTTCCAGTCCTCATCGGATTTGTTACTGGGCTTCTCGGATGCAAATACTGGAAGATGCAGCTTCTTGACAAACAACAAATCCTTCATCTTGCTCCGCCAATAATGGTAGTTGGTACCGTTCAGGTTCACCATGCGTACCGGCTTCGCATCCATCTTTGCTTCCTGGTTTGACTGTCAACTCCTGACACTTCTTTGAACCCAAAGCTCTGATACCACTCTGTTGGGAATGAAGTGCGGAAACCGTTCCCCCAAACCAGAAAGTCCTACGAGAGAACCGAGCAAAAGCACACAAACCAAAAATGCCAAACACAATCGTAGACACAAAGATTTTTGACATGGAAAACCCTTGCGAGAAAAACCACGGGACGATCGGAGTCCAACCCTGAAGAACCTCCACTAATGGAATAAAGAGAATACACCCTCTACAAGCTCCTCCCGATCCAACACGGATCACCACAACTCACTTGAAAGAAGAAATTTTTTGATTGCGGACTCCGAAGAACAAGAGATGTCGAAAAATTATTCGAAGCAATCTCTCATTCACAATAGTCCTTAATCCTCTCTCTCTCTCAAAGATTGTAAAGCACTCTTTGTTTTGAGATGATTTTACAACTAGCATACATCACCCTTTTATAAGCCCTTGGTAACCCATACATGGAAGGCCAATATATATGGAAACTTCCAATATAAATCAATCATATATTTAATGGAAATCTAATCATAATTAGCTTACCATAATTGGAAACCCAATAATATGGAAAGCTACTATATGAAGGGTCCAATCATAAATATATAATCAAAGTAAATATGGAAATTCAATCATATATTTCCTTACCATATTGTACCAAAATAAAATCCATGCACTCCCCAAGCTTCTCCGACACACGGATGGCGCTCGTCGCTCTCCGGGGTATTCTCCACATAGGTGGGAACCCCACCCACTCCAACATCGGGGATCGAGGATCTAGGGGGTGGCAGATCGACTGAGGGACAGGTTTACTGTAGGAAGCGACGTGCTGTTGGTCCGCTGAGTGACGGCCCCTCCAGGGAGGGGGGCATCCTACTGACAAAGAGGAGACGGTGTGTGTTGACAACCCTGCCTGGGCGTTGGTGCTCTCTCAGGTCGCTCTCCAGCAGGGCTTTCTGACTGGAATGGAGGAGGATCTATTAGCGTCGGATGTGGCACATTTCCCAGGTGCCGATCCGGGTATTTCCCAGGGGACCATCCTCTCATTAATTAATGGCTATCATTGCCTGAAATGTGAGAGGGACATGTTCGCTAGGAAGGTGGAGAGAGATTTGTGGGGTTCTTCATAGAGAGAAGTACGATATTTCTGTTCTATTAGAATCTAAGATCAAAGGTAAAAAGACTCTTGCTCGGCGGACCCCATCTCATTGGGCCCAACTTTACAACCTGGCTCTGTGTGACATGGCCAGGATTTGGGTTCGATGGAACTCGAAGAGCTGGAATGGTGACTTGATCTTGATGACGGAACAGTTGATTGCCATCTCCTTCTCGAACAAGGGTGGTTTTCGGTTCTTACTGGGGGCGATTTAAGGCCACAACAACAGAAGGAGACAGGAGTCCCTGTGGAGCGACATCTTCCATGTTGCCGCTGCTGCAGATTCGACGTCTCTTCCACTTCTTCTGATCGGGGACTTCAATGCCCTTCTGTACCGAGGGGAGAAGGTGGACGGTCGCCCAGTTCCAGACTCTATCCTTTATGATTTCCAGAGATGCCTCCTCCAGGCGGGGCTCCAGGGATTGTCGTGCTCAGGCTTCATCTGGACTTGGCATAACAAAGCAATCCGGAACAGGGTTGTATGCCAGCTTGATCGAGTCCTGGGAAATGGGGAATGGTTCTGGCATTTCCTCAATTCTTCGGCTGAGGGACTGGCTGCTGGGACGAGCGATCATTCACCCATCAGGGTTGGCTTCACTTCTCGGTCTCCTGGGAAGTCTCGCCCTTTCAGGTACAACAACAGTTAGTATCTCTCGAAGGGCTACCTGGAGGCTGTCTCAGAGGGGCTTACTAGATGGCAGAAGGGGACGACCTAGTTTTGCTTGGTACGTCGTCTCAAGGACACGAAGAAGGCTATTCGGAGTTGGGTAAAGGGGTTGCCCAAGTCCACCTTAGAAGATAAGGAGACGGAGTTGCGGGCTATCCAGCAGGACATGTAATCTAACATGCTTAATGGGGATCTGACAGCAAGAGAGAAGGAGCTGATCGAAGAAGTCAACATCCTGCGGCTGCAGAAGGAGATTAGCACGGCTCAGCGTGCCAAATATTCTTGGCTCAAGGACGGCGACCTTGTTCCAAGTTCTTCTATGATGTCATCCGGACAAGACAGCATAGGAATCACATCTCCCAGCTTCTTGATACGGATGGCAACCTGGTGGGGGCGTCGACTGAGATCCAGGGCAAGACTGTCAGGTACTATTCTGAGTTATATTTCCAGACTGACTACCTGTCTGTGTTCCCAGAGATTGTTACGAAGAGATTGGTGACTCCGTATGGGAATAACATCCTTCTTGTCCCTGTTACTTTGGAGGAGGTGAAATTAATTGTCAAGTTGGCGGATCCCAACAAGGCCCCCGGACCGGATGGTTTTAGCAGTGGGTTCTATAAACGCCAATGGAACACTCTGAAGTATCAGGTCTTGGATGTGGTGCAGGAATTCTTTACCAAAGGGAAGCTGTTGAAAGAGCTGAACCACACTTTTCTGACCTTGGTACCAAAGAAGGAGGGAGCGACAGCATTGGCAGATTTTAGACCTATTGCGTGCTGTAATTATCTTTATAAGATAATTACACACCTTATATGCCGGCGGATGGAGGAGATCATGCAGGACTTGGTATCTCCGAATCATGCTGCGTTCATCAAGGGGAGGTCGATCGCTGAGCACAGCCTCCTGGCCCATGAGATGGGGAGGGGCTTTAGCAAACCCGGAGGGGAGAAAGCATGTGTGAAACTGGACCTCAGGAAGGCGTATGACATAGTCAATCGGGACTTCCTCTGTCATCTGATGACCGCCATGGGTTTGGAGGACCACTGGGTTGCATTGATCCGGGAGTGCATTACATCCCCCACTTTCTCTGTCCTTATCCAGGGCATTCCTTATGGGTACTTCCAGAGCAATCGTGGGCTTAGGCAAGGCGACCCCCTGTCCCCTTACCTGTTCACGCTTGTCATGGAATACTTCACATGTCTAATGGATCTGGCATTGCACCGTGGGAGGCTGGTCCCGTTGTTTAGGAGGGCGGATCCCCCAGTTACGCACCTTATATATGCAGATGATCTCTTGGTGTTCATCTAGCCATCGACGGAGGGTATGCAGACGCTTGCGGAGATTATGGGAGAGTTGAATTCCCTCTCGGGTCTTCAGATGAACGGAGAAAAGAGTAGGGTGTACTTCGGCTCCCTATGTCCCCAGAAGGAGGAGCAGGCTGATGTGTTGGGAATCGAGAGGAGTGATCTTCCGGTGCGCTATTTAGGAGTGCTTCCCACAGTCAACTATCACGGGATCAGGAATGCCATAGTCTTGTGGAGTACGTCCAGAGGAGAGTGGAAGGTTGGCAAGCCGTCGGATTGTCATTTGGAGGACGCATCGAGCTGGTCAGATCGATAATTTCGGCTGTGGCTCATTTTTGGCTGCAATCCATCCTCCTCCATGTTGCCACTGTTAGTTAAGTGGAGCAGATCTGTACAAATTTCATTTGGAGGGGGGTATACTTGCGATCTCCTGGGAGCAGCTCTGTCGACCCAGGAAGGAGGAAGGAGTGGGGCTCAGGCCGTTGATGGAGATTAGGGAGGCCTCCGCGCTTAAGCTGGCATGGAGATTCATCAACCGGGGGGGGGGTCTCTCTGGGCTGACTGGATGTACAGCAGATACGTAAAGCAGGACAACTTTTGGACGTGTGCTACTGACAACAATCACTCTAAGAGTGTCTTGAGACACATGGGGGTTCTCAAATCTACAATCCGGAAGGTCACGAAGGATGGGTCTGGAACGGACCTCTGGCGGGATCCTTGGATAGATCGGCTTTCACTATTGGACATCAGGGGAGCTCCGACACATCAGGAGGACAGGCGTGGGCTGACGTGTAGTCGTATCATTCGCGACGGAGAGTGGAGGCCGGAGTCTTATCGGTTTACTGAGGAGCTGGGTAGGATTATTAGTACTATTGCCATTGATCCGGACTTGCCTGCTGATCGGTGGATTTGGGAGCCGACAGGAGCAACTCCGGAAACTGGAGAGTTCCTATTCCGGAGCTGCTACAACCTCATCCGGCGTACCTTTCCTCAGAGTTCTGACTACGAGTTCGTATGGTGCAAGGGTCTAGCCAGGAAGATGCAGCTTTGTGTCTACAAGCTTCTACTGGGCCGTCTTTTGACTAGGGATCGTCTGAGTTCGTTTGGAGTGCCGGTTCCAGATTCCAAGTGTGTGCTTTGCAGTATGGAGAATGTTCTATAGGACACATTTTCTTCGAGTGTGCCCTGGCATGGCAGATCTGGTATGAGCAGAGTAGAGCATTGGGAGGGTGCGACTCCGGGAAGGGAATTGGGGACATCATCACTGTGCTCCGGGATAGTAGGGGTCGAGGGCAGGACTGGTTCCGGACCGCCATAGTTCGACTAGCGGCCTCAGTTTGGCATATATGACGGGAACGAAACCATCGGATATTTGAGGGACCGGTCACCCCTCCGGTAGGCATTTTTCATAACATAGAGTTTGACGTAAATGCTATGGGGAACTGAAGAGTGGGAGTCCCACTTTGGTTGTATGTTGTAAGATTATTGCTTTGCTTTTGGAATAAAATTTACCTTTTTTCCAAATATATATATATATATATATATATATATATATATATATATATATATATATATATATATATATATATATATATATATATATATAGTTTCCTTCTTATACGAAAAAAGTTTAGGGGACAAGTTTACGGAATAGAACAATTTCTTACGGAGAGAAAAAAAAACTCAAAAATATCCCGCCAAAAATATACGTATGTTTCTCTTCTAAATTTTTTTCTCTTTAAAAATTTGAATCTCTCATTTTAAAAACAAACATATCTCTATCTTAAAAAATAAGGCTTATCTATTGTAGAAGCGTAAATAAAATTCGAAGACCAAGTCAAGGAGATTGAGATATTTACGCAAGGATAATTCCAAATAAGACTTTACGCAAAGGTCAAACTGAGTCAAACTCAAAACTCTACGCGAGCCTTACATTCAGACTTTACGCGGAGAACAGTTTAACTTTCTACGCGAATGAGCTGTCCATGCTGCATTAAATGCATGAAGATTCTGTTCTGACAGATTGATTTTCTGACAAAATAAATGCACAGAAGCCAAGGAGTTTGTTGTTTAGTGTGCCAATGAGCGGCTTTACGCTTGAGGAACCGCTTCCACTTTACGCATAAGAGTTATTTGAGCTTTTACGCTCATGGCTATCTCAGCTACTCTTTTTGCGCGCGTAGAGTTTATTTGAGCCTTTACGCTCAAGGCTATTTTTAGCCACTTTACGCAGGAAGTTTACTTTGAGCTATTTTACGCTCGGGACATGTTTAAACAATATTTTTTATGCATAGTTTGTCCTGATTATGTGGGAACGTAGTTTTCTGACGTGTCCTTCATGCCACACTTTTCGAAGAATGTGTGTACGTGCTCTTCTTATTTTATTGGATTGTGGGACACGTGTCAACATGCGTAGAGGCTAATTTCTGTACGTGGGTGACAGTTATCCTAACAGCCTGCGTAGAGACCCAATATGGATGTTTTTTACGCATAAAAGATAAGTCTATATAAAGGCTTCTTTTTTAAGAAAGAGGAACAAGATTTTGGAGCCCAGATACTTTCAGAGCAAAGTGATTTTCCAGAGTATTTCTCTTCAACTTTTCTTCAAGAACAGAGTGAAGCAAAGCAGAAAAGCATTCGACTGTGCCATCAGTGCCAATTGTGTCGATACCTTTCTGGTGACTTAGTTCTTCCAGTTGTTCTTCTCCAAGCAGTTTTCTTCATCATCATCGTGTGGTCCAAGGAACAAAGTGATCGCTCTCAGATCAGACTTCCATAGCAATATTTTCCAGAATCTACTTGTACTTTTGTACACTTTCTTTCGTTTTCTTTCAAAAGCCTTAAGGGCATTTTGTTAAGTGAAACAAAATGGCGACTCTGCTGGAGACGACTTTATCCTCTGACGAGAAAGCAATTGCTCAATATGATGATGTGTCGATTGGTCGACGAAGAAGACTCTGGTTGTTCAATTCGACCAGACTGCTTACGAAGAAATGCCCCGAACTGGGGGTAGTGCTCGCTACTCCAATGTGCAAAAATCACGAAAGGTGCGCAAAGTTTGGATCCCTAAGTCCAAAGCATCCTTTGATCTCTCCATTGTCTCTGAAGGCAAGGGAATTTTTCCCACTCCTGTCGTTGGGGCTCCCGTCTGTGATGAGGCAGTCCCTACATCAGTGTTACGCCCTGTGCATAAATTTCAGTCTCCCGTCTGTGACGTGGTAGACAATTCTGTCTTGCGCTATACGCGTAAAGGCAAATCTCCCATCTGTGACGTGGCAGATACTCATGTTTTGCGCTATACGCGTAAAGACAAATCTGCTGTCGGTGACATGGTAGATAAAGTTCACAATGGTGCTTTTGCATCTAAAGTGAACTTGCCTACACGCGTACAACGTAAAAACAAGTCTCCTATGATAAACAATTCCTTTGATTTATCCAAGGAGACAAGGAATGTTGGCAAAACTTCTATTTTATGCCAACAATCCTCTAATGCTGCTTTAAGTAAAGTGCCAAATCTTAGGATTACGCTCAATGCTAATGGTGTTCTCAGTGCACAAAAATCAACTCAAGATTTACGCACACAACTCCAAGCGCATAAAAATGCACAGCTTTCTTCTGCCAATGAAGCTAGCAATCTTCTTTTTACACAATGGACTAAATATTTTTCTGTCCCAAATGTAAAAAAGAAAATATTATCTTCCAATTCTTCTGATTTACGTGAGTTACTTGTGCAAAAGCGTAAAAACAGAAAATCTCCTATAACACTCCCTCAAGAAAACCATCATTGTGAGTGTCACCAAATTGTAATCAAATGTTGCTGTTCTGCTACTAAACAGTCAGTTTTTGACCGATTAAGCTACAACATACCTCAGCAACAAATTGATGACCAAGAACATGAGTTATCCTATACATCAGTCAATATGGCATCTCATATCAATAGAGGACGACGTTCAAGACGCAATTCGTCCCAGACTCCAGGTCAACAACGGTTCAACCGAATCTTTGACTCTTTTGAAGGAGTATATCAACATACTCGGTCAAGAAGTCAACGACCTTTAAATATGCATTCTTCATATTCAGAGGCTGGGGGTACCCAGTACTTGGAGTCATAAACTGATAGCGTTGATTCATATCTGTACACCAATCCCTCTGTAAGTTCAAGAGAAGTTGAATCATATGCTATCGAAGAAGAACAGGAAACGTCTACTTCTCATACAAAACAACATCTTTCTGCGGTGGAACAATCGCTAAAGGACATGCTTGCCATGATGCAAAACATGCATCAAATGATAACGAATCAGCAAACAGTCCAACCGACAGTGATAACACCGGTACAGGTAGCTGCGTAAACTCAAGATAGTCAAGGGGTTGACAAACCTTTGAATAATCTGAGTCAAGAGCCTGTTATCAATCAAAACTCTGCATTTCCTGATCCTCTCATCCCAGAAGATGTATCACCTCCGGTAGGGGTTACGGTACATCCAACAACTTTTCAATCAAACATACTCCCTCAAAATAATGAAGCTATTCAAGCAGTTCGGAAGTTAAAAGCACAGTTTGAGGTTCTTAAACACAAAGATCAGCTCCAGAAGTTGTGGATCAAGCAACCTTATCCTCTCCATCGGAATGATGTGCCTTTTTCTCCTAATTCAAGCCACAATCTATGGTATTATTTGATGGAAAGGCTTCTCCAAGTCAATATATCAATTATTTTGATATTATGACTGTGCATCTACAGAAGAATGATGCTCTTCTCACCCGAGTCTTCATTGGGTGTTTGACAGGTACAACATACGATTGGTATCGTAGTCTACCCGATAATTGCATATCGTCTTTTGACGAATTTAAAGCAATGTTTCTCTCTCGTTTCTATGAAGGAGGGATGGATATGAATATGTCCTCCTTAATAGAGATTAAACAAAAAGAGAAAGAGGATACTCGGACGTTTATTGAACGTTTTCGACATGCTACTTTGAAAACGCCTCCTGGTATGCCAGATTCAGCATTAATTGATACATGCAAAATGAATCTGCGACCAACCATCGCTATTTTTACAGGCTCTCAATTCACAGATTGGGCCTCGTTTATTATAGCAACAGTTTCAGCTGAGACCAATGGTAGATTGGCTCGTGAACATAGGATGATCTTCGCCTCAGAAGATAAAGGAAAGAAAGCCTCTTCAGGCAACAATTCTGGTAATCGAACTGGGAAAGGAAAGAAAACTCTGGTGGTGAACCTTTCAAAATCCAAAACTATACCAAGTAATCCGGAGTCTTCTAAGCCAAAAGAAGAGTACTCTTTCGACGACAGTGATATTCCTGGGATATTCCAATGTCTCGTGAAGAGTGGGAAACTCCAGATTCCAGATCCAAAACGACCTAATGAGGTGAATTTGACTGATAATCCCAAGTATTGTATCTATCATAGATACATAAATCATCCTACTAAGGCTTGCTATGTCTTGAAGAAGAAGATTCAAGAGTTGATAAATGCTAAAGCTATCGCTTTAACTAATGATGAGCATACAGTCACAACCAATATAATTTTTCTTCAATTTGGAGGTTTTCCTCCACAGCAAGTTCCCGATGGGATTGTCCCGATTCCGAAGACAACAATGAAGATTGTAAACCTTTCACCAGCTAGAGATCAAGGTAAATGATTAGTGCCTCTCATCTTGAAAAATGGTGAAATCATATGGGTACACTCTGACTTAGTACCTGAAATGGAGGATGGAAGTAAAAATTTCAAAATCTAAGAAAGGTCGAAAAGTCAAAACCTGCAATATGATTTCTCATGTTGTTACTTCATACTATGATGATTCTGATCATCTGTGGGATGACATCCCTTTGGAAGATAGGCTAAAGGGTTTGAACATATGCCCTCCGAGTTTGGCTCCTCCTACCAAACTAAAGCTTACTCATCAGCAATGGTTAGCCATGAACAGTATCCTTTTATATATAGCACAACAAGTTTTTGCTGCTTACAAGAAAGCTCCGGTTGGAATTTTACCTCCTGCACCGAAAGTTTCTACCCTTGCGACTACAGAGGTCTCTGTTCCTTCTTCATCTATTGGACCATCCGTTGAAAGTCCGCTACCCACTCACATGTTCAGTCAACAATCGGTTCGTCTCATGAAAAAGATGGGCTATGACTTTCAAAAAGCGGAAGGCTTGAACTATGGTAAAGGTATGCGAGTTCCTTTACAAATTCAAGATCAGAAATCCTCCGTCGGATTGGGATTTGAGGTCCCTCGTAAAAATCCCCATAAAACAAAGACTAAATCCTGTAATATGGTACTTCATTCTTCTGAGTCTGAAGAAGAGACTTTTGCTGGTACAAGGTCTGGAAAAGACTACCACAAAGATTATGAGGGAACTTCCAAAGAAGCGGATGATGCCGCTGAAACACTACCGACGCAGTCATCTTCTGAGGCGAGGCCTTCTAAACCCCCAGTGGTTGAAAAAGGGAAACAGAAGGCAGTACGTTTTGACGTCCCGCTGAAGTCTGGTTCAAATCAAGGATTGATGAAATCCTATAAATTTGACATACTAGCCCAGTTAGCCAATACTCTGGCTAGGCTTTCTATCTTTGAGTTGCTTCGTCTCTCTAAAGAAAGTCGAAAAACTTTGAGTGAAGCTTTGCTACAGGCAGATTCATGTTTAGCTTAGCTCAAAAGTCCTGATAATACACCGGTGTTATGTCCTCAATGTCACAGTGTGATGGAATAAATTCCTAACCTTACTTTCACACAAGAGGATATGCTGTTGAAGCATAATCGACATGACAGGCCTTTGTGTTATACAAGGTATATTGACTCTACTAAAATTGACAGGATTTACATTGATCATGGGTCTTCCATCAGCATTATTCTTCAGAGTATGCTACGACCATTAAGGATTCCTACTAGTGAGTTGACTTACACTAGTACGAAAATTGTTGGTTTCAATTCTGGAAGAAGTAAACCATTGAGGAAAATTTGTCTGAAGATTCAAATAGGTGATCTTCGAACCATGGCAACCTTCTATGTTATCAATTCAGATGTATCTTATAATATCCTCCTCGGAAGACCATGGATACATGAACATAACATTGTTCCTTCGACTCTCCACCAATGCTTCAAGTATGTGGCTTCTCAGGGGGTTGTGAAGACTGAATTTGCAGATCTCAATCCTTTTAAAGGTGTTGAAGCCTATTTCTCTGATTCAATACTCTATAAACAGGAGCATGCGAAGAAAATATCCGACATGGCTGAAGATCGATCGCCTTCAGAAGACCAATCGCCCTCAGAAGACCAATCACCTTCAGAAGATCAACCCTTGAAGATTAAGGTTAAGGGTCGGATTCAACCCCAACATGTCAATGATGAACCTTTGGTGATTAAAGTCAAAGGAAGAACTCAAGCTACGTCAAATAAATCTGTGAGGATTTCGATCAAAGGTCGAGTTCAAGCCAACACTAGTGATCAGCCTCTCATGATCAAGGTTAAAGGACATATTTCTCGTCCAACTGATTTAGAGCCACTAGTTATCAACCTGGGCAAGTCTACGCCGAAGACGGATGACGGTCCATTAATGGTTAATCCAAAGCGTAGAAATCAGTCTGTTAATGATGTAAATATTGATCAATTTGTATTTTCTCATTTTAATGAAGATTTCCTTTTGGAGTATATGGTTGCCAAATTTATTGAAAGAATGACTTTATCTGTTGATAATCGAAGTTATCAACATAAAACTGACATAAGTACAGAGGAAACCTTATATATTAATCATAAAGAGAATTCTTTTCCTCCTCATGTGGATGTTGGGCCCTATGCTCAGAGGTTCCTAACATCTACTCCTTATTTACTACCTGTTGCCTCATCATCACAAGCTTGTGTAACTTATAGACGTCCCGAAGAATCTTATTTTGTGATCCCGTCTAATAAAAAAAACAAGCGTCAAATTGTGTTTAGTTTGGCTAGAAATATTTCTGTCATACAAACAAATAATCTCGAAGAGAAGGATAAAGGAAAAATTCGAATTGACATTAATAGTCAACAATCTCTTAAGATTATCCAAAATATGGGATATGATTTGAAAACCATGTTAGGTCTCAATCAGGACAAAGGTAGACGATTAACATTATGTGGCGATCCTTTTTATCAACGAACCCGTCATGGTTTGGGATACGATACATCCCACATGTTTAATAAAGATATGGAAGAAGAATTTTCTTCCACTTCTTTACAATCCTCAGATTCTGAAGGAGTCCAGTATGTTGAATCTGAGCATGTCTTTTCAGTTAATATGGTTCAAACCGATGATGAGTTTGAACTATTTGAAAATAACCCTTGGGCACAATAAATGGATACTCAGTGGGAGCTTCGGTTTGAACAGCGACAGCCACCCACAGAAGATGAAATTGTCCAAATTGATGTTGGAGACGAAACTACGTCAAAGCCAATATTTATCAGCAAAAATCTTTCTGAAGATGAAAAAGAAGAATTGATAAAGTTGATAAAAGAATATATTGATATCTTTGCATGGAGTTATAAAGATATGCCGGATCTAGATCCTAAAGTAGCTACCCATAAACTCAATATTCTTCCTAATGCCAAACCTGTAAAACAACAGCAGCGGCATTTTCGACCAGATATGATGGATGCAATTGAAGCAGAAGTTAAAAAGCTGATTACATGTGACTTTGTCCGTGAAGAACAACACCCAGATTGGGTTGTCAATATTGTTCCTGTCATGAGGAAGAATGGAAAAGTTCGAGTTTGCATAGATTTTCGAGATCTCAATACAGCTTGTCCAAAAGACGAATTTTTACTTTCGATCACTGATGTCATGATAGACAATACATGTGGTTTTGAACGTATGTCTTTCATGGACGGATTCTCAGGATACAACCAGATTAAGATGCATCCAGGAGATAAAAAGTACACTGCTTTTCGAACACCCATCATTTCGACCTCCCAGTCAAAAGATATGGCCCTCCAAAGTTTCAACTGACCATAAAATGCAAGAGAATGGCCATTCTTCGTGTTTGAACACGAAGAATATTAATTTCGCATGAGGGTGGCCATTCTCCATGTTAGTAACATGGAGAATGACATTATCCGTCTTAATTTACACAGAGAATAACCATTCTCTGTGTTAGTAACACAGAGAATGACATTCTCCGTCTTAATTTACACGAAGAATGACATTCTCCGTCTTAATTTACACAGAGAATTATATTCTCCGTCTTAATTTACACGGAGAATGACCATTCTTCGTGCTAAATTATACGGAGAATGGCCATTCTCCATCTTAATTTACACAGAGAATGGCCATCCTCCGTCTTAATTTACACGGAGAATGACCATTCTCCGTATAATTTAGCACGGAGAATGGTCATTCCAGTGTTGAAACGCAGGAGAATGGTATTCTCCGTGTTAATTTACACGGAGAATGACAATTTCCAGTATTAAAATGCAGGAGAATGACTATTCTCCGTGTTAGAAACACGAAGAATGCCATTCTTCGTGTTAAATAACACGGAGAATGACATTCTCCGTGTTAATTTACACGGAGAATGACAATGACCATTCCCAGTGTTAAAACGTAGGAGAATGACCATTCTTCGTGCTAAATTACACGGAGAATGGCCATTCAAATGTTAAAACACAGGAGAATGGCTATTCTCCGTGTTAGTAACATGGAGAATGATATTCTTCGTGTTAATTTACACGGAGAATGACATTCTTCTTGTTAAAATGCAGGAGAATGACTATTCTTCGTGTTATATCGACGGAGAACAGTTGACAGAAACTAATTTTTTATTTTTTTGTTTTGTGGAAAGAAATTTGACATAAATAAAGATTCAAGAGTTTTTGTTCTTCTTTCAAAACGATGCTAACTCTTATGAAAAAGAAGAAGAATATCTTCTCTCCATAATTGACCTAATTGTCGGAAAAGAAGAAGAAGAAGAAGAAGAAGAAGAAGAAGAAGAAGAAGAAGAAGAAGATGAGCGATGGTCGGAGTTCGACTGAAAAAAGCATAGTGAACTACGAATAATCTTTGCGATCTCTGCTGAAGATGAGAGCAATGAAATTCAGATCTCTCGTGAAGAAGAAGAAGAAGAAGAAGAAGAAGAAGAAGAAGAAGAAGAAGAGAATCACAATCCAAATCGGAGTTTGTGCAGAGGGGTAGTTATGGTATTAATTTTGTAAATACAGAGCATCTAAAGGAAATATTGGAATACTTAACGTGGAAATATATAATTCTGGGCATTTCATAAAACCCATCATGCGAGTGGGTCTTTCATAAAAACTAACCCCGAAATTGGTTTTCTCAGTAATTTCCAGTTGATATTAATCACATCGAGCGTTCTGACTACAAATACCTAAAAAATAATCTTAGTAAATATTAGAGAAACAAAAGAAAAAGAAAAAGAAAAAGAAAAAGAAAAAAGCTTTGCATACTATTATTGGAAGAGTAAATAAGATATTATTGATCGTGAACATTATAAGTCTAGTTTATATTAATCATACTGAACAAAATCTTTCCAAAGATGGTAAAAAAATCTTTCCAAAGATGGTAAAAATAAAAAAAGTGGATATTATTTGAGGTAAATAAGAAATTACGGACAGAAATATCTCATGCGATCAAAGAAATACAATAATATTGGAATGTGACTGAACTAAAAAAACACCTATTTGTTAAATAATTAATAAGGAGAGTGATTAATTGGAAACTATTAATAATTTAAAAAATCTAACGATAAAGAGTTATTGGGTCAATTTGGCGGTTGAAAATTTCCAATACCTTCCATTCTATGACTGTCATATTTTGTGGGCAAGTAACAATTAACATTTTTTCATTTACATTTTAATGATCTTCTTCATCGAGAACATGAAACACTCTCTCAAAATAAAGTGGAGCTTCACAGTTCTTAGACCATCTCTAATGGTGATTTCTAAAATTAAGTTCTTATCCTACTTGGCATTGCACTTTAAGGAGATTTCTATCCTAGTTGGAAGAGTTTCTACATAGAAATTGTAGACATACAAAAGTGTTCTCCAATGGTTCTCCATTTCTATCCTATGTGTCACATAGTAAAAGCACCAATTTAATAGTGTGGGGCTCAATAATAATTGTCATGAGAGATAGGAGAATTTCTACATGTAGAAATCCTCCTAGAAAGTTTCCATCCTACATCATTGCCACCTAGGATAGAAATGGTGATAGAAATCATCATTGGAAGAAATTTTTTCTTAAATGGATTTCTTCCATAGAAATAGGGAAGATAGAAACCCCATTGGAGATGGTCTTATATGGTCTTATATGAGAGTGTAAAATGCTTTCCCTTTATTGGTAATGACAACATACTGTAACAAATTCGACTTTCATGCCATTTGTGTCATGTTTTGATACAACTAATCAGAGTCAGGCCGAGGATTGGATTGGGTTATCTTTTTCGGAGTTAATTTTGACTGGCCCTAATATTTATTGTAGGACAGTTCTAGAAAGTCACCCGTGACTTGGATTTTTTTTGGGATCACGTTGAATCTGGAATATTGTTCTAATTAGAGTGGTTTGTCCAAACCAAAAGTCTTATCGGACTTGCTCATGAAAGAACATAAATAAAAAAAATGTCAATGAAGGAGGAATTGTATGCTGGTACATAAACTGTTAGATTTTATTGTACCATGTCGATTCATGAGATGAATAACATAAATTAAATTGCGGAAGCGTACCTGAATCCATTGCTAGGCTTGATGGATCTTGAAGCGGTCATCCTTTTATGGGGTTCGATCTTCCAACTTGCTACGACCCTTAATGACAAAGATGAATCCAAATTCTTTGTCTTTCTCTTTCTGTTGATGGGGATGCAGAAGAGAAAAGAGAAAACCTCTCTTTTGGTGGCCATATAAGTTGGGGACCAAAACCCTAATGAATACATATATTTATATGTTTTGATATTTCTAATTTGATCCCTCATCAAATTAGATTTATCTCCGGTATCTACACATTAATTCCATGACAATTATACCCTTAAGCCAATTTTTCAAATAGACCACTTTAATTTGGCTTAATTATTTAGATAGTCCAACACAATTAAATTTACATGTGTGGCCCATATTATTGAATAATTTCAACAATCTCCCAGTGGACCACATATATAACTTTATAATTGTATTAACCTTAGTGAGCTCATAAATTGCTATCTTAATCCTTAGGGTATATCCGGACAATCTCGTCCATTAACCATATCAACATAGGATCAAAGCGGCATTCGTCACATATAGCGTAACTAAACCATCAATGGTCACATATACCAATATAGCTAAACGACATAGATCAATTATGGATGCGTAGCATGAAAATTACACGCAATGTGATCAATACATGTCTATTTTCAACTGGTCCTCCTTAACTTTAGTGAGATCAAATACTTTAACATAATGAAAACAGAATGAACTGAATTTTTCATATATCTGACCAGATAAATATCCAAAATACTTTAATACATAAATGTGTCCAAAACCAAATAGCATCCAAATGCATAAAATACAAACTCCCACTGTATTGCCATATTCTTAATTAAGATAACACCCATATGAGCAGTATGCTCATGAAAGACCCTGGATGATAATGCTTTTGTGAGCGGATCCGCTAACATAGAGTTTGTCCTAATGTGCTATATGGACACTTTTACCATTCTGAATTCTTTTCTTCATAACTAGAAATTTTATGTCAACATCCTTTGACTTATACAAGTTTTTGTTGTTATTAGAATACAGTACTGCTGATTTATTGTCACACCATAATTTTATGTGGTCTTTCAACACCGTACTGTAGGCGCAGCTTTGTGACAAAATTTTGTAATCATATTTCCTGAATATATGCCCCACAGCATGTTATAAACTTTGCTGCCATGATAGAAAAAATTATGAGTGCATGTTTGACACTCATCCAAAATATATCTCCATTGGTCAGCATAACCTGATGTGGACCTCTTGCTGTGTTGGCATCCAACAAAATCGGAGTTGAAATACCTTATGATCTCCAGAATTATCCGATCTCCTACAAAGAGCATATAATTTTTTGTTCTCTATTAATTGCTTAAGTAGTTTGACTGCTACCCAATGATCCATCCATATATGCTTAAATATCTGCCTAGCATCCGAATTATGTACACAATATCCTGACGCGTACATACTTGTGCATACATTAGACTACATATAACTGATCATGAAAAGGAAATCTATTAAATTTGTTTAGTTCTAATGCTAATCTTAGGGCACTTGATTTAGACTGAATTTATCTCCTTTAGCAACACGTGCCACCTGGTTTGCATTAATTACTTTAATCAATATACAAAACCAAAAAATTATTCCTACTTCCACTGAACTTGTGATACACACAATCTTCAACAGTGTTCATCTCAAAACCAAACGAGATAATCACTTGAAGTACCTTTGACGAGAAGCTTGCTTGAGTTCATAAATAGATTTTGTCAATTTGCAAACCATATTCTTTGGGTCTTTCGACACAAATTTTTTTGGTTGCACCATATAAACTGTTTCATCAATGTTACCATTGAGAAATATCGTTTTGATATCCATTTAATGTAATTCAAGATCAAAATGTGTAACATGTGCTATAATTGTTTTAAAGGAGTTTTTCAAAGATACCGAAGAGAAAAAACTCTTTAAAATTAATCCCAAAATTTTGAGTAAAGTCACTAGCTACAAGACGTACTTTATACCTCTCCACATGACCCTTCGGATCCTTCTTGGTTCTAAATGTCCATTTGTAACCAATGGGCTTCATACCTTCTGGTAATGGGACAAGTTCTTAAACTTTATTGTCTTGCATGGACTTATACTCCTTATTTATTGTATCAATCCACTTTGAGAACTGGAACTTTCTATGGCCTGACGGAAGTTGATTAGATCATCTTCCAGTATCTACAGTTTCCTCACGTTCCTAGAGAAATATGACAATATTATTCGAAATTATATTTCTCCTTT
Source organism: Iris pallida (assembly GCA_029216955.1). Lineage (NCBI taxonomy): Eukaryota > Viridiplantae > Streptophyta > Magnoliopsida > Asparagales > Iridaceae > Iris > Iris pallida. The sequence continues at coordinate 10,220,586 of JANAVB010005600.1, forward strand.
CTCTGGTGGACCATCTTAATATTACCGGTTCTTGAGGTCGTTGAGTTTGTTCCTTATGAATAATTGCCTTATCTTAAATGGGGGTGCCGCTACATTGTCTTGTCAAGGTATCTCAACAAAGACTTGTAGAGGTAATTCGACATTGTCTTATTGAGGCTCCGAATTCACTTCTTGATCATGACAGATATAGAATCCTGCACATCGTCAAAAGTGATAGTAGAAATTGCAATTGATTCATTCTCAAAGACAATGATCCTGACTTTATTTCTCCCCTAAACTCAACATCCTCAAAAAATATTACACTTCTCGTCTAATTTTTTTTCTTAGTGTGGGATTGTATAATAATCAACCCCTTGATCTGTAGCATAACCAATAAAGTAGCTGCTTATAATTTAACTTTGGTCTGTCTTTCCATTACACATTCAATATAAACATTAAAGTCTATAAAGTTAATGGTATCCAAATCTCATCAGACACAAGTCGTTCAACTCTATTTCTAGAGAAGTGATCTAATGCTTATGTCATAATGAGGCTAAAAAAATATTGTTAATTTTGCTTTTAGTACCACATGACTTCACTTGCAAGGTTTTATTATAAGATGTAATAGTTTCAACTGAATATAGGTTATCATAAACCTTAAGGGAACCGTTACCAATAATATTTGAATTTAAAGATAGACTAAACTAATTGTTTCCAAATGAACAATGATAACCGAATTTGTCCATTAAGGAAACTGAAACTCAAGTTCGTCTAAAGATGGTCATAAAAGTCTATCAAATCCAAATAATAATTGGTTCCTAATAATAACCTAAATGTCCTATTGCTTCAATTTCTACCGAATTGTCGTCACACATATAGATGTATCTTTCACCATCAATTGACTTTCGGTAGCTCAAGTAACCTTGTCTAGAACACTAATGTGGGTAGTCGTACCAGAATCTAACCACCATGTGTTTCTTGGTAGTAAAGCTAAATTAACCTCAGAACAGACTAAGTTTAGAAATGTACTTTTCTTCCTTATGAGTTCTGCCTTCTCACAAAAGAAATAACCCTTATATTTATATTGATGTTTCTTTTGTGAAGGACACTTAGCAGCTACTGTATACTTTTTCCTTTTTGCCTTTAAAGTTTATTCAATTAAATATGAAAATTAAATTCTTATTGGCAGATATTATAGCAAAATTAACTATAAAGAGAACAAAACAACAACAAAAAATGACATGCTCTAATTAATAACCAAAGAGTAAAATATAGTCAAACAAATTCAAATAATGGTGAACCCCATCTCAAGATACCTAGTACATCATTAATATCAAGTCTTTGGACAGTGATATTAACTACAAGTAGTACTCTTGGTGTAATGATCAAACGTTGACAATAAGTCATGTCAAATAATAAGTCTATCTTTGGATTGAGTTATTATTCACATGTAAACCTTACAATTGTCACACATTTATCACTACAAGTATGTGTACAATTCGGCCAAGTATTAACCTTTCTTTGGGCCTGCTAATACCCGCATGAATATACACACAAACATCCGACATCCCTTATAGACAATCTACGCAAGAGAGGTCACTTTGGCGACATCTTGTTTCAATGAGTCTATTTAGAATATCAAACAACTATTGCTAGTCACAAAAGGCACCAAAAATTTAAATGTTGACTAAATTTTACAAAACCGAATCATGTCCAAAACCTTATGTACATGCTTATTTATAAGATTATTATTCAAATATATTAATCAAAAGCAAAAGCATGAATTTTAATTTGACAAAATTGAGCATTATCAACATAACAAAATTTATGTGATATTCTATTGAAAAATATGCATCGATAGCTAGAAAAACATAGACATTTAGCTGAATGGAATAATTCAAAAACATATATCCAAACTGAGCATATTTTGTCTAAACTGAGCATTAACTACAAGGAATAACTCCTAAATACCACAAACAAAAAATTCGGCCAAATTAATAAATATGTAGGTTGACTCTAGATAACCCCGTGTCACGATCCGCACCCTGATTAGGGGCACGAGTACATGGTTACGTCCAGCCTACGCCACAGAATCGGCGGTAGAATGCTGTATAGGTCGTCTATAAATACTACAACTAGACAAATATAAGGGTACCTGTCATCTCCGCACGGAGGTATAATATGGCCTAACTCAATCACAAGACAAACTAGGATAGATAGTACGAAATAGAAATATGATAGAAAGGAAAACTGTAAAGGAGTTCAAGATCCAACACAAGCTCAGAGATATAAACACATCACAGAAACTCAAAATATAATATAAAAACTACAGTCTGAAAATACTAGCTGGATCGCAGTCCAGGCAAACCTATCTAACAGTCTAAACAGGGGATATATCATCTACGGGCTCCAGGGGTAATGTCTCATCAAACTCTATCCTAACCATACCCGTAAAAGGTAGAGCAATCAGCTAACATGTACTCTGTAAACATCAACAGTTATCTTGTCAGGAAAATGAGCGAGTACAAACACTAACAGCAGTTCCATATGAATTGACAAATTCTATAAGAGACAATTATAATGAAATATAAGACAAAGATATAGGATGACTTGGGAGCTATTCGGAAGCCGAGTTACAACCCGTAAACCAAACAAGGACCGGGGTTGTAACCCTTCTCCCGAACAGAACTTAGCCTCCAATCAAGATTTAGAATAAGATCATGTAGAACATGTGAGTACTGAATATCATAACATGGTGAGAAAAGTACTGAATGTAGAACTAAGTAGGATATATGATGTAATAAAATAAATATAAAATATGCCATGAATTATTAGTGCGTTATGTGATCGGCTTGGGAATCAGGATCAGGCTTTCCATCTGACCGGATATAAACAAGTGTACAACGGAGCAGGATCAGGCCGACCACCATAGAAAGCTATGAACAAGTAGGGTCAGGCTTTACCCGTCGTGAGACGAGGGTATAGCTATGAACAAGTAACAAGTACAAGTATGAAGAACAAGTAGAAATTTGATCAAACAACCACTAATAACTCCCCATCCTCGAATAATATAATGGATCCTGACATTACACGTCATGATACGGGATTCAAGAGCAGAAGGCCAGCCCGCTCCCAAGTCCATATCTATACAAGTACAGGTAACAAGTCGAGTAATGTACCAATATACCAAGTAATCCAGGAACAACATCTCATGACAGGATCCGACATATACTAGTCCGTGAACCATCGTGTCGAAAATTAAGTAAGACACTACAACTGAGTCGGATATAGCATATATCAAGGTAATGAAAACTATCAGTGAATGTACTCGCCTGCGATCCTGAGCTGTCAAATAGGGTCGATGCTCAGAGTGATGCTACAAACCTAAAGATGAGATATATATAAGCTAATTAGGGTTCAACAGTGTTAGACAGGATTATATAGTATAAACAATGTAATCTAGGTCAATCTCAGTCCAACTAAGTCAAACTAGGTCACACTAGGTCAAACTAGGTCACAAGAAGTCAAACCAAGTCAAACTAGGTCAAACTTGGTCAAAGGTTGACTTACAGTTAACTTTTGATCAACTGGTCAACTCTGGGTCAAACTAGGCTAATATTGACTAATAGTTGACTTTTGGTCAAAGTAGTCAAACTTGGTCAATCGAGGTCAAAACTCGCCTAAGCATACTATTCCTAATATTTACCTACCAAGATACCGTATATCTTGGTCAGACAGGATCAACTCTAATCTAAGAATTAAAATATCAAGTTGTACCTCGTTATTCGTACATCGAAACCTACGACACGCAAATCGAGATAAGATAATCAATTATAAGGTTAATAATCTTATCACAGTGATCCACATGATCATCTTTCCAATTTCAGCGATGTGAGATCACTGGAATCGACTGATCTCAGTTTCGTTGTACTAATTCCGAAATACAAACTTAATAAGAATTAATTATAATAAAAGGTAATACACATAGAAAATATCTACAAACATTGTCGGATGATGAAACAAATATCACCAACATATTTAGAATGGTCAAATCAGCTAGGATAGCCTATCCATAAGTCTAATTTGGACACATGAGCAAAAAGGTAATTTCGGGTCAAGACGGTGTCTGTGTCGGACCCGCTTTACACCAAAAAATGTGCAAGAATACTAATCCAATAAACCTAAAAAATTATATGTCCACGAATCCAGAATGGCGATACGAACCCAACGGTATATCCAGAATTGGATTCCGTTGAACCGATCTCAAATTGGTCCGTTGACCAGGACATTAAAATTCTGATTTGCACGAAAAAACGTATCGGAGCCAATTTCCTCAAAACTCTGTAAATTATATGTCAATGAGTCCAGAATGACGATACGAACTCAACGGTATGTCCAGAATTGGATTCCGATGAGCCGATCTCAAAACGACCCATTGACCCGGATATTGGTATCTGACTTGTACCGAAATACGTGTCGGAACCAATGTCGACTAAAATCTAGCAAATTATATGTCAACGAGTCCGGAATGACGATACGAACTCAACGGTATATCCAGAATTGGATTCCGATGAGCCGATCTCAAAATGACCCGTTGATCCGGATATTGGTATCCGACTTGCACGGAAATGCGTGCCGGAACCAATGTCCACTAAAACTTAGCAAATTATATGTCAACGAGTCCAGAATGATGATAAAAACTCAACGGTATATCCAGGATTAGATTTTGATGATCCGACGTCAAAAAGTCCAGTTGACCCCGACTGTGGGGCCCGCTTTGCATCAAAATACGTGCCAGGGCCCACGTCCTCCAAATCTAACAAACTATATATGAAAATATGCTAGAACGACGTCATGAGTCTACTGGTGGTGTCAGAATTGAAATCTGGAGTCCCAGGTTCAAAAATGGAATTTAACAAGTTGAAAATTACGAATTCGGACGGCCAACTTTGGCGTCAAATTCAACCAATCAAACGTGCTCACACTGAAACGAAAATTAAGGGAAAAGAAGAGGGTTATACCAGATATGCATAGGAACTAGTGGCACGCCAGATGGAGCTGCGATGGAGGAGATACGAACTGATGAAGTTGGCGTCACAAAACTGTCCAAAAATTATATAATTTAAAGCGTCAACTTGGTGGCCGGTTTTGATGTATCAAACGATAAAATTAACGGACGAAACTTGAGGGGAGTGAAGAGATATATACCGAGAATGAGACGGAGCAAAGAAATCGTCGATCTAACGATCGAATTTCTCGAAAAATGTGCACGAAGTTTTTGCGACGAGACGCCATTTTCGGATCCATTCCGAGCGCGTCACGATGGGAACCCGTGCCAAACGTACGAATCGACTATTTGGTTCGTTGGAGAAGAAGGCGGTGGCCATGGGGGCCTGCCCGGGGGTGCACCCGGCCAAGGGGGCTCGTCGTCGGTGGCAGCGGCGCACGGCGGCCGGCAACGGCGCGAGGCTGCTGCTGCCAGTGCGCTACTGCTGCTGGCTGCTGTTGCTACAACGGATGCTGTTTCTGGCTGCTGTAAGGGGGGTTGCTATACTGGCCTGGCACGACGGCACGACCACAGCAGCGCGGGGTGGCGAAGTGGTGGTGCTCGCAGAGGTGGTAGTGGCGGTTGATGGTGATGGTGGTAGCAGTTGATGGTGGTGATGCGGGTGATGAAGAAAATGAGGAATGGTGGTGGTGGTGGTGTGATGAAGATGAAGAAAAAATAGAGGAGAGGAAGGAGGTTGGGGGCTGAGCTCGGGAGGAGGTGAGTCGGCCATGGGGAGGAAGGGGGAGCTTCCGGCCATGGGGGGTCGGCTGAGAAATCATTTTGGAGGAGAGAGAAGATGAGTGAGGAATATTAAGAAAGAGAGAGAAAGAGAATAAGAATTCCTACATAGATTTTAGGGCCGGCCACTAGAAATGGGTATGGGTTGCCATGTAGGAATTGGGTGGTTGGGATTGATGGGGCAAAACCAAGGGCTAGGATTAATTGTAAGTTAAGGTTATTCTCTAGGGACTTAAATCAAGGGGGTTTGTCTATTAAATATAAAAAATGGGTACACTAGGTATTTAACATTTTATAGGAAAATTAGGGCGTGGGTATCCATGAGGGGGTAACATGGAGCTTGGGTTTAGTTTTGGTTGAGCCGGGTATGGACAAAATCGGACATGGTGCAATAACTGAATTAATATAGGTATTTATGATCATGGAAAAATAAGTAACACGTGAGAACTCAAATAAATGGGACACAAGTGTCAGGTGGGTAGTATGATTCATGTGGGCCATGTCCATATTTTGGGTCGACTAGGTAGGATCGATGTCGGGTCCCGAAATTAAATTGGAAGTCAAGTCACATTTTACGGTGGATAATTAATTGGCCTAAATTGATCCAAAAGTTGTGCGAAGCAAATGAAGCATAAGATGGTGTGTCTGAGTGGGACACGGAGGTCATGGGTGTAGGGCGTCTCGAGTAGATCATGCATGAGAAGTTGGTTTCAAGAAAATAACTAGCCTTGTGCTCCTAAATTAAAAGTCACGGTAACGTGCATATGATGATCAAAGTGGGAAAATAAATTAATAATTATTTAAAGATCAAATGGTCTAAATTGACCCGAAGTTGTGTGAAGAAATAGAGTACAAGGGATTAAGTTTGGATGGGACATGATATATCAATATGAAGGTAATCTTGTCTACTACACACTGATGAAGAGAGTTTCCAGAGATTGGCATCCCTGACGCTCCAGAAGTCAAAGTCACGGTAAAGAGCATTAAATCAAATAATAATCAAATAATAATATCTATTACAAATAATTGATTTATAAAATTGAAAAAAATAAGCCCTAATTCAGGGGGCTTACATCCTACCCACCTTATAAAACTTTCGTCCTCGAAATTAAAAATCATCTAATAGGTCAAGCTAAAAACATGCAACTGCTATGGCTACAGTAACCAATCTGCTATTCTTGTAATCATCTATGTTGTTTCTCTCTACATGTATTTTGGTTCAGGTTCAACAAACTTATTTCATTTAAAACTATGTCATTTTACCCCTTAGATTCTAAGCACAAGATTCTAGTCCTAAATCTGTAGTCATAAAATATAATATTTCATTACTCCTTCTAAGATACCTAAAAACCAATCTATACTATCAAACTAATCATTCTTAATGGTTTCTAAGTCTACTATAGTCAGTCACTCATATCTGTCCTATAAGCTTAACCCAATAAATCCCTAAGAAAAAATATACTCATCACAATCACACATAATAACATATTATAGTTACACTGCAAAATCTGTTAACAAGGTTTGGTTATCCAATCATCAAAATAGAAGGTAACAAGGGCCTAAGACTGGGTCTAGCAATCCATATCAATATTCAGACAGGGTAAGGGTCAAGCAAGACAGGAAAGATTGTCGAAATATTTTCAAGAATAGTACGAGGCCAAACGAGATGAATAGGACGTAGTCGAAGTAAAACTCAAGAACCATATACCTCTGTAATTATGTCACATAAAGTTACTATCGCGCTAGTGTGCATCTGGCTGCGATTAACTTCCTTGTTCCATAATACGACAGATGGCTGCAGTGCACAGCTGCCACGCCAGATAATATAGGTTCATGAACTTAACTTGGCCAAATCCGTGAATTATTTCCTAATAATTTTTGCAAAATAAAGGAGAAGATGCTAGTCAAAAGGCTTAGGGAGTGGTCCAAGTAGAATTCGAGAAACATATTTAACCATGATGCCGTTATCTGAAGTCATACCTCGCCAGTATTTCTCTGGATGCAAACTTCCGATTTCGTAATACAAGGATAAATATAATTTTCGAACTTTTCTTGAATCAATTCATGAGACACTTTCAACAATTATCGGAAAGAACAAGAAGAATTACCCAAGAGGTTAACGAAGAAGTGTTTAGTCAAATTATAGGAAAGATGGAACACAAACAATCATGTTAAGAAAATCCTAATTGTGGCTGTAGATAGACAGAGTTAACCAAGACGGGGAAGAATGATGATAAGAATACGTTCTCGCTCATCTGGTCATAACAAAGTGAACCGATTTAAAATATAATCTGATAACCATATACGTCTTCCTGAAATTATGTTGCCAAAATTTTTGCCACGCCAGTAAGCATAGCTGCAATAAACGATAGAGTCCATAACTAAGATATACACCCTAAAATTATGTCATCTGGAATTCTTACCACGCCAATCGGTATGGCTGTAAGAAAATCCAAATTCCATAACTAGGATCAACATATCTAAAATCAGGCTCTATGTCCTTGTCATGCTAGCTAGTATGACGGCGATAAATTCTAAACTCTATAAATAAAGTAGACATTTATCTTATCAAAATATACCTCAATTCAATCCACAAAATTTATCTTGATGCAAGATCAAAGTCAACAACGAACATCAGGAATCAAAATCAACAACAAATCAAGAAAGCGTAAATAGAGGCAAGCGGGAACAGATTTAAGAGTTTTCGAAATAAGATTCTCAGTGGTTATCCCTGGAATCTATCAAGAATTTTTAACTGTGATTGAGCAACTCCTATCATAACCTAGAACCTATATCCTAATAGCAGGCTTGTAGCATCGCTCTAATTAAGCACCACTACGAAATCACACTAGTTGCGACTCTGACCTGCATGGGCCACCACAAAAACGTGTCACGACCCGCACCCTGATTAGGGGCACGAGTACGTGGTTTCGTCCAGCCTACGCCGCAGAATCGGCGGTAGAACGCTGTATAGGTCGTCTATAAATACTACAACTAGACAAATATAAGGATACATGTCATCTCCGTACAGAGGTATAATATGGCATAACTCAATCACAAGACAAACTAGGATGGATAGCACGAAATAGAAATATGATAGAAAGAAAAATAGGAAAGGAGTTCAAGATCCAACACAAGCTCAGAGATATAAACACATCACAGAAACTCAAAATATAATATAAAAACTATAGTCTAAAAATACTAGCTGGATCGCAGTCCAGACAAACCTATATAACAGTCTAAACAGGGGCTATATGATCTACGGGCTCCAGGGGTAATGTCTCATCAAACTCTATCCTGGCCATACCCGTAAAAGGTAGAGCAATCAGCTAACATGCACTATGTAAACATCAACGGTTATCCTGTCAAAAAAATGAGCAAGTACAAACACTAACAACAGTTCCATATGAATTGACAAATTCTATAAGAGACAATTATAATAAAATACAAGACAAAGATATAGGATGACTTGGGAGCTATTCGGAAGTCGAGTTATAACCCGTAAACCAAACAAGGACCGGGATTGTAACCCTTCTCCCGAATAGAACTTAGCCTCCAATCAAGGTTTTGCACAAGATCATGTAGAACATGTGAGTACTGGATATCATAACATGGTGAGAAAAGTACTGAATGTAGAACTGAGTAGGGTATATGATGTAATAAAATAAATATAAAATGTGCCATGAATTATTAGTGCGTTATGTGATCGGCTTGGGAATCAGGATCAGGCTTTCCATCTGACCGGCTATGAACAAGTGTACAACGGAGCAGGATCAGGCCGGCCACCATGGAAAGCTATGAACAAGTAGGGTCAGGCTTTACCCGTCGTGAGACGAGGGTATAGCTATGAACAAGTAACAAGTACGAGTGTGAAGAACAAGTAAGAATTTGATCACACAACCACTAATAACTCTCCATCCTCGAATAGTATAATGGATTCGGACATGACACGTCATGATACGGGACTCAAGAGCAGGAGGCCAGCCCGCTCCTAAGTCTATGTCTACATAAGTACAGGTAACAAGTCGAGTAATGTACCAATATATCAAGTAATCCAGGAACAACATCTCATGACAGGATCCGACATATACTAGTCCGTGAACCATTGTGTCGGGAATCAAGTAAGACACTACAACTGAATTGGATATAGCAGATATTAAGACAATAAAAACTATCAGTGAATGTACTCGCCTGCGATCCTGAGCTGTCAAATGGGGTCGATGCTCAGAGTGATGCCACAAACCTAAAGACGATATATATATATATATATATATATATATATATATATATATATATATATAAGCTAATTAGGGTTCAACAGTGTTAGACAGGATTATATAGTATAAACTATGTAATCTAGGTCAATCTCAGTCCAACTAAGTCAAAATAGGTCACACTGAGTCACACTAGGTCAAACTAGGTCACAAGAAGTCAAACCAAGTCAAACTAGGTCAAATTGGGTCAAAGGTTGACTTACAGTTGACTTTTGATCAACTGGTCAACTCTGGGTCAAACTAGGCTAATGTTGACTAACAGTTGACTTTTGGTCAAAGCAGTCAAACTTGGTCAACCGAGGTCAAAACTAGCCTAAGCATACTATTCCTAATATTTACCTACCAAGATACCATATATCTTGGTCAAACAGGATCAACTCTAATATAAGAATTAAAATATCAAGTTGTACCTCGTTATTCGTACATCGAAACCTACGACACGTAAATCAAGATAAGATAATCAACGGTAAGGTTAATAATCTTATCACAGTGATCCACATGATCATCTTGCCAATTTCAGCGATGTGAGATCACTGGAATCGATTGATCTCAGTTTCTTTGTACTAATTCCGAAATACAAACTTAATAAGAATTAATTATAATAAAAGGTAATACATAAAAAAATATCTACAAACATTATCGGATGATGAAACAAATATTACCAACCTGTCCAGAATGGTCAAATCAGCTAGGATAGCCTATCAATAAGTCCAATTTGGACACAGGGACAAAAAGGTAATTTTGGATCAAAACGGTGTCCGTGTCGGACCCGCTTTGCACCGAAAAATGTACAAGAATACTAGTCCACTAAACCTAAAAATTATATGTCCACGAATTCAAAATGACGATACGAACCCAACGGTATATCCAGAATTGGATTCCGTTGGCCCGATCTCAAATTGGTCCGTTGGCCAGGACATTGAAATTCTGATTTGCCCGGAAAAGCGTGTCAGAGTCAATGTCCTCAAAACTCAGTAAATTATATGTCAACGAGTCCAGAATGACAATACGAACTCAACGGTATGTCCAGAATTGGATTCCGATGAGCCGATCTCAAAATGACCCGTTGACCCGGATATTAGTATTCGACTTGCATCGAAATGCGTGCCGAAACCAGTGTCCACTAAAACCTAGCAAATTATATGTCAACGAGTCCAGAATGACGATACGAACTCAACGGTATATCTAGAGTTGGATTCCGATGAGCCGATCTCAAAATGACCCGTTGACCCGGATATTAGTATTCGACTTGCACGGAAATGCGTGGCAGAATCAATGTCCACTAAAACCTAGCAAATTATATGTCAACGAGTCCAGAATGACGATATGAACTCAATGGTATATCCAGAATTGGATTTCGATGAGCCGACGTCAAAAAGTCTCGTTGATCCGGACTGTGGGGCCCATTTTGTACCGAAATACGTGTCAGGGCCCACGTCCTCCAAATCTAACAAACTATATATAAAAACGTGCCAGAACGACACGACGAGTCTACTGGTGGTGTCAGAAATGAAATCCGGAGTCCCGGGTTCAAAAATAGAATTTAACAAGTTAGAAATTATGAATTCGGACGGCCAACTTTGACATCAAATTCAACCAATCATACGTGCTCACAATGAAACAAAAATTAAGGGACAGGAAGAGGGTTATACCAGATACGCATAGGAACTAGTGGCACGCCAGACGGAGCTGCGATGGAGGAGATACGAATCGACAAAGTTGGCTCCAAAAAACTGTCGAAAAATTATATAATTTAAAGCGTCAACTTGGTGGCCGATTTTGATGTATCAAACGATAAAATTAACGGATGAAACTTGAGGGAGGTGAAGTGCTATATACCGAGAATGAGGCGGAGCGAAGAAATCGTCGATCCAACGGTCGGATTTTTCGAAAAACGCGTACGAAGTTGCTGCAATGAGACGCTATTTTCGGATCCATTTCGAGCGCGTCACGACGGCAACCCGTGCCAAACGTACGAATCGGCTATTTGGCTCATCGGAAAAGAAGGCGGTGGCCATAGGGGCCTGCTCGGGGGTGCACCTGGCCAAGGGGGGCTCGTCGGGGGCGGCAGTGGCCGACAACGGTGCGCGGTTGCTGCTGCCAGCGCGCTACTGCTGCTGGCTGCTGCAGGGGGGCTGCGCTGGCCTGGCGCGATGGCACGGCCACGGCGGCACGGCCACAACGACGCGGGGTGGCGAAGTGGTGGTATTCGCGGATGTGGTGGTGGCGGTTGATGGTGATGGTGGTAGCTGTTTATGGTGGTGATGTGGGTGATGAAGAGAATGAGGAATGGTGGTGGTGGTGTGATGAAGAGAATGATGATGATGAAGAAAAAGTGGAGAAGAGAAAGGAGGCTGGGGGCTGTTTGGGGCTGAGCTCGGGAGGAGGTGAGTCGGCCATGGGGAGGAAGGGGGAGCTTCCGGCCATGGGGGGTCGGCTGAGAATTCATTTGGGAGGAGAGAGAAGATGAGTGAGGAATATTAAGAAAGAGAGAGAAAGAGAATAGGAATTAGTACATAGATTTTAGGGCCGGCCACTAGGAATGGGTATGGGTTGCCATGTAGAAATTGGGTGGTTGGGATTGATGGGGCTAAACTAAGGGCTAGGATTAATTGTAAGTTAAGATTATTCTCTAGGTTGAACTCAGTGACAATCAAGAACAGATATCCTCTCCCAAGGATAGATGACTTGTTTGATCAACTCAGAGGGGCGTCAGTATTTTCTAAGATCGACTTGCGCTCAGGATACCATCAGATCAGAGTCAGAGAGCAGGACATCCCGAAGACAGCTTTCAGATCTAGATATGGGCATTGGGAGTTCCTTGTGATGCCATTTGGAGCAACCAATGCGCCGGCTGTATTCATGGACCTCATGAATCGCATCTTTATGCCTTATTTGGATCAGTTCGTGATTGTATTCCTAGACGACATCCTGGTCTACATCAAGAGTGAAGCGGAGCATGAGCATCACCTCAGAGTTGTTCTTCAGATTCTCAGAGAGCACCAGTTGTATGCCAAGTTCAGTAAATGCGAGTTCTGGCTCGATCGCATTTCGTACTTGGGTCATATCATCACCCGAGGGGGAGTAGAAGTGGATCCCCAGAAGATCGTGGCCATTGAAACATGGCCGGTACCTAGCACAGTGGCAGAAGTCCGTAGTTTTCTTGGATTGGCCGGTTACTACCGGCGATTTGTTTCAGACTTTGCTCGAATTTCAGCGCCATTGACCCAGTTGACCCGCAAGGATGTGCAGTTTGCTTGGACAGCAGAATGCCAGGATTCTTTTGAGAGGTTGAAGCGAGGCTTGATGACGGCTCCTATTCTTACGCTTCCAGATGGAACTGGAGGATTCTCAGTGTATTGTGATGCTTCGGGCAGAGGTTTAGGATGTGTTCTGATGCAGCATGGAAAGGTAATAGCTTATGCGTCACGACAACTTCATGATCATGAGAGGAATTACCCAACCCATGACTTGGAGCTGGCAGCAGTAGTATTTGCACTTAAGTTGTGGAGACATTACCTATACGGAGATAGAGTGGAAATTTTCACCGACCACAAGAGCCTGAAGTATGTTTTCACCCAGAAGGATCTTAACACGCGTCAGAGGAGATGGCTAGAGCTGCTTGTGGATTATGATGTCAACTTGCAGTACCACCCAGGGAAGGCCAATATTGTTGCAGATGCATTGAGCAGGAGGGCAGGAGTTTATTTCCTGACAGCACAACCAGAACTGTTAGCCGATCTTCAGAAGATGGGTATAGAAGTTGTCCTCCCTTCCAGTGTGGCATTGATGGCCAGCATGCAAGTTCAGTCCACTATAGTCGAGAGGATCCGGATGGCGCAGTCGGCAGATTCCAAGCTTCAGCGACTCAGAGCAGAGTGTGAGGCAGGATGAAGACCAGAGTTATGCATTCATGAAGACGGTACACTTCGATATGGCAAGCGTCTTTGTGTACCCAGTGGAGATATCAAACAGGAGATCATGGCAGAGTCCCACAGTTCGCAGTATTCCATTCATCCCGGTGGCACGAAGATGTACCGTGATATCCGCCAGCACTTTTGGTGGAATGGCATGAAGAGGGAGATAGCCCGGTTTGTCTCTCGTTGTTTAGTCTGCCAACAAGTTAAGGCTGAACATCAGAGACCAGCTGGACTACTTCAACCGTTGCCGATTCCAGAGTGGAAATGGGAGCATGTAACCATGGATTTTGTGACTGGATTGCCTAGATCCCCGGCTGGCAGAGACGCTATTTGGGTTGTCATAGACAGGCTCACGAAGGTGGCTCACTTTCTTCCGTTCAGAGTTGGTCAGTCGACGGCTCAGCTAGCGGAGATGTATCTCCGACAGATTGTCAGGTTGCACGGTGTACCAGTCAGTATCACTTCAGACAGAGATTCAAGATTTACGTCGCACTTTTGGCGTAGCTTGCAAGAAAGTTTGGGAACTCACCTCCAGTTCAGTTCAGCTTATCACCCGCAGACAGATGGCCAGTCAGAACGTACGATCCAGACTCTTGAAGATATGTTGCGGTCATGTACACTCGACTTCGGTGGTTCGTGGGAAGATCACGTGCACCTGGTGGAGTTCTCGTACAACAACAGTTTCCAGGCCAGTATCCAGATGGCACCGTTCGAGGCACTGTATGGTAGGAAGTGTCGATCCTCGCTAGCCCGGGATGATGTTGGAGAGAGGCAGATGCTTGGTCCAGAAATAATTGCTCAGACCGTTGAAGTTGTCAGAAGAGTCAGAGATCATCTTCGAGTTGCCCCAGATCGCCAGCGTCATTGGGCCGATTCTCATCGGCGCCCTCTTGAGTTTTCTGTCGGTGACCATGTATTCCTGAGGATTTTGCCTAACCATGGCATCATTCGTTTCGGCATACGAGGAAAGCTTAGTCCTAGGTATATAGGGCCGTTCGACATTCTGGAGCGAGTAGGAGATGTATCCGATCGTCTCGCTCTTCCACCGTCGCTACGTAAGGTGCATGACGTATTTCATGTATCCCAACTGCAACGGTATATCCCGGACCCGAGCCACATCCTGGATCATTCGGAATTGGTTGTTGGTACCAACCTTTCGTATGAGGAGAGGCCCGTGTCTATATTGGACCGAAGAGAGAAGATACTCAAGAACAAAACTATCAAGTTAGTCCGAGTTGCTTGGGGTCATCACTCTTTGGGTGAGTCGACGTGGGAGCGTGAGGATGATATCCGATCACGATATCCCGACCTGTTTGACTCGTAAGGTATAATGTCTTCCTTATGCCTTATGCTTTCAATTCCTTGTTCGAATAAATGACTGCATGATAGACTGCTTGTTATAGCTTACGATTTGAATAGCTTGTCCTTGCAATTCTAGCCACTTGATTAAATTCCGAGGACGGAATTCTTTGAAGGTGGGTAGAGTTGTAATGCCTGTAGTTCGTATTACGTATTTTGGTATACGTGTACGTATTCTTGACTCGTATTGCGTATTTTCCAGCATGGTTATTTTGGCATGTCATTGGATATGGCATAGCTTGGTTCGGCTTAGCTTGGTTTGGTTTGCTTGTGGGTTC
Organism: Iris pallida; assembly: GCA_029216955.1. Lineage (NCBI taxonomy): Eukaryota > Viridiplantae > Streptophyta > Magnoliopsida > Asparagales > Iridaceae > Iris > Iris pallida. The sequence continues at coordinate 10,236,184 of JANAVB010005600.1, forward strand.
ATCATGAACCAAAAGAAAACTCCTACCTACCACCACCACTACCCTTTATTAACCCATTTCCCCTTTCTCTCTCTTCATTATTCTTCTTCTTCCCTATCATAACTTCTTCAACCACCAGGAGAAAGAAAGAGAGAGAGCTTAGGCAAGTGCAAACTTGCTTCATGATGGATCTCAAGTTTTATTGTTCCATTCTCTTCCTTACTTGATTCTAAGCCTCTTTAGAACTTGACATTTTTGGATTTGATGGATGGATTCTTGTAGATCTAAGTTTGTAAACTTTTTGGTTTTTCTTGGTTTTGATCTCTAAAACTTGGTTATTTTCGAAAACTAGTGTTTCTATGTTGTAGAGAATTCAATTTCATGCAGTTTTGGCTTTTGTTTCACTTGATTTCGGCTTCGGATGAGGAAGTTATGGCCAAAACCATTTCTGGTCATTTCTAGGTTCATCTGCAGCATAATCAGCATGTCGCGGTAGCCGCATATTATGTCGCAGAAGGCGCATGTCGCAGAAGGCGCATGTTGCAATGAAGCGCATGTCGCGGTAGCCGCATATCATGTCGCAGAAGGCGCATGTCGCAGAAGGCGCATGTTGCAATGAAGTGCATGTCGCGGTAGCCGCATATCATGTCGCAGAAGGCGCATGTCGCAGAAGGCGCATGTTGCAATGAAGAGCATGTCGCGGTAGCCGCATATCATGTCGCAGAAGGCACATGTCGCAGAAGGCACATGTTGCAATGAAGCACATGTCGCGGTAGCCGCATACCATGTCGCAGAAGGCGCATGTCGCAGTAGGCGCATGTTGCAATGGGGCGCATGTCGCGGTAGGCGCATATCATGTCGCAGTTGAGCCACATGAGGCGCATGTCGCGATAGGCGCATATCATGTCGCGCATGAGCCGCATTAAGGCGCAAGTCGCAGTAGGCGCATATGGTATCGCAGTTGCATGCATGTCGCAGAATAGGCCGCATAATGCATATTTCGACTATTTCTAACTGTTATATGTCCTAATTGACTGAATTATTGCTCGAATTTCTCCCAACTCCCAACGTGGAAGTTGTAGATCTTTTCCTTAGCAGCAAGAATATGTCTCTAGTTATTTTATGCAAGCTTCTCTCATTCATAATATTGTAAGAATAGAACACGATAGTGGCCCGCTGCGGCGCACTCTTGACAAGTAAACTGGCATGATATGTCTCGACATGCTGTTATGACAGCTAGCCTGACATGACAAGTATGAATGACCTGGACACCGTGGGCGATTGCGTTTGTACAAATAAACTGGTACTGTCTTGCATCATGTCTAGGATGGGGATCCCTGAGTACCACGGTCAGGGTTACCTACTGAAATTGACTAAGGCTAATTAACTAGAACGATTCAGTAGTCATGAAGAGATTCCCAGCTACAGGCAATCCCGTTATCTGGGCGCATTAAGTGGACTTGTAGCCTACCGACGAGTAGGGCACATTTCCAGCACACAGTCATGTGGTGCACCCTTCATAAACGGACATTCGACCCGGATAACCGGATGGTCTGCAGGGCTTGTGGCTGTTGGGATAATCTCATTGCATCTTGCTAGTAACTAGGCCTGTGATAACCCTAGTTAGTTAAAAGTATCAAGCCGTACTCTTGATTGGCCGTGATTGATTGGATATAGTTTATTCCAGCTTAGTCTTATCCTGATCCTGTACAAGATTGTATCAGGATATGATTTCTTGTATCGATAAATGATGGGATACCAAGTTCTGTTCAGATGAAGGGTTACAACCCCGGTCCTTGTTTGGTTTAAGGGTTGTAACTTGGCTATCTGAATAGTTCCATAATTATCTTATCATATATCGTCCTGCTTATTGTGCCCGCCTTAACAATAAAGATCGGGGGTCCAGTTCTGTTCAGGCGAAGGGTTACAACCCCGGTCCTTGTTTGGTTTAAGGGTTGTAACCTGGCTCCCGGAGCAGTTCTGTGTCCTCTCTTCGTTTATTGTCTTATTATAACCCCCTGTCATGCTCGTCATGTTTTACCTTACTTCAAGCATGATTAATTATTTATACCGGCATTAACAATAAAGATCAGGGGTCCAGTTCTGTTCAGGCGAAGGGTTACAACCCCGGTCCTTGTTTGGTTTAAGGGTTGTAACCTGGCTTCCGGAGCAGTTCTGCGTCCTCTCTTCGTTTATTGTCTTGTTATCTTATCAATAGTAATTGAGGCGGGTTTCTATTCAGGCGAAGGATTGCAACCCCGGTCCTTGTTTGGTTTAAGGGTTGCAGTCTGGCTACTTGAATGGTTTCTCCGTATTCAATATATATTTGTTATCTCAGTTATTATCAGTATCTTTTAATTACCTTAACTATTTATTTGTGATATGCTAGTTTTAGTTCCTAAGTGAAGCCTCCTTTGTGGCACTTGCTCTTTCTGGGGTCTGACCTAGCTGGTTTTGTATGGCCAGATATCGGAGCAGCACCAGAGGATCTACCTGTCTTCCAGCCCGATGGTGACCACCAGGCGTAACCAGGGCAACGAGTGGTTTTTTTTTGTCCTTTCACTCTATTTGTAAAATTATTCTTTTGAGGCGTTTAGCCGGCGAGCACGTGTTAGCTCGTATTGTACCTTTATTTACTGTCTGCCTACGGGCTGTAACATGATTGACAAATCCTAGGGTTGATCATATATTGACTAAAACTCTTGCTAGTCCTGACATTTTGTACGACTAGCTTCATGATCATCCAATATGTAATGTATGGGACGCCTTACTATTGTATATTTGGTGCTCTGACATCTTATAACTGTTACTACTTGCTTGTGATTGAGACAATAGTTTTGATCTTGACCATAGGAGACTGATGGATTGTAGTTAAACCCTCATATATCTAGACAGCCGTGACCGTATAGTGACGTGGATTCCATTTCATTATACGTAGCTGGCTATGTCAGCCCCCGCTCTCCAGTATTCTGGTTCTGGGGCGTGACATGGTTTTAGTGGTGGCCCATGCAGGTCTTGTAAATCAAGATATGTGAGGGTTTACCGAATAGATGTCTCAATCAGCATTCGCCCTTGATCTCTGCTCGTATCTTCTGAATCCCTGTAATCTTGACCTGATCACATGCTTGTATCGTTGATCTGTCCTGGTCCTTCCTTATTGTTCCCTATGTCGTCTTCTTCAGCGACATTGTTCCTGGACCTGCCGATCAGCAAGGCGGAGCACCTCCAGCGGACCAGCAGCAACCTGGAGATCAAGTCCAGCATTCAGGAGTAGCCTCCAGAGTTATGCTTACCGAAGGAGAACCACCAGTTCAGCCCGTCCAGCCTGCAGAACCTGAGGATGGCACTTTGGCGGGTCTCATCAGGTCCCTATTAGCTTCTCAGGATCGTCGCACAGATGCCTTACACCTGGCGGTAGCAGACGCTTTGACCAGAGGAGGTCATCAGGGTAATAGCGCGGCCAACAGCTTCAAGCGCTTAAACCCTCCCTTCTTCGACGGTAGTGAAGATGCGATCGCTGCAGATGCATGGCTTCAGGACACAGAGGTGATTCTAGAAGCAGCCAAGACTCCAGAGAACGAGAAGGTGGCCGTAGTGCGCCTGCAGTTACTAGATCTTGCCCGCAGCTGGTGGGCAGCGCAGGCCGATGGATTAGTGGCCCCTATTTCATGGGCAGTATTCAGGGAGAGATTCCAGACCAAGTATTTTGATGCTGTAGCTCGGTATGATCTACAGACGAGGTTCACCAATCTGAAGCAGATGGACAGGATGGTCGATGGATATGCGACCGAGTTCTCCAGGCTTAGTCGGTTTGCTCCCACCTTGGTAGCGACCGAGTTCGATAGAGCCCAGCAGTTCCAGCAGGGGCTTCATCTGGAGATTTTATTAGCGGTGGAGCAGTTTGAGCATCAGACTTTTGATGCAGTCTTGAGAGCAGCCCGGAGGCATGAGTATACCTCCCAGAGGATCGTGGATAGGACCGGAGGTCGGAAGCGATCTCACGGCCAGATGAATCAGTCTTCAGCACCAGCCCCGGCAGCCAGGGCTTTGACCATTGAAACTCTGAGGCGGGCAGCCTCAGTGACGTTGGTTCAGCATTCCACCCCGACGTACCCTCAGCAGCAGAAGCAGAAGCAGTCTTCCGCAGTAGGATGTTCACACTGCGGGAAGCCAGGACATGTGGTGTCAGAGTGTCGTAGAGCACAGGGTTTGTACTTGGTTTGTGGTGCCCCAGACCACAGGGTTGGGAACTGCCCGAACAGAGGGAGTTCATCCGCCTTCTCTAGTCCTTCAGTTAGAGGACCAGCACCAATCCAGCAGCAGCAGCTGCAGTACCCGTTCTCGAGGCCATTGCCGACACAGGCCCAGGCATTCCAGCAGCAGAGATCGCAGCAGTATGCCCAAGCCCAAGCCTTGATCCAGAGCAGGCAAAAGAATTTTCAGCAGAGGGGACCCGCACCTAGAGGACATGGTCAAGTGCTGGCTTTGACCATGGGAGAGGAAGGAATAGCACCAGGTGAGGTGGTGGCAGGTACTATTCTCGTCAACACCTTTCCAGCTTCAGTATTATTTGATTCTGGTGCCTCGTATTCATTTATGTCTGCACGATTTGCGACACGGGTAGGATTGGAGCCCGAGTCATTATCAGTAAGGCTCAATATACTTACTGGTAACGGACTTGTGGGAGTAGATAGAGTGTTTTTCTCGTGTCGGGTCGTAGTTAGCGGTAGAGAATTCCCCGCTAGATTGATAGAGTTCCCGATGGCCGATTATGATGTGGTCTTAGGGATGGATTGGTTGAGGGACCAGTATGCTAGGATAGACTGCCACATTGGCAGGGTTATTTTTAGCATTCCAGGCGAGCCAGAGTTTTCTTTCTTCCGAGGCGAAGTTGAACCTTCTCCTCCAGTGTTGCGGATGGCAGTAGCAGCAATGCAGTTACCTCGGATAGTCGAAGAGTTTCCAGATGTTTTCCCAGAAGAGCTTCCAGGGATGCCGCCAGAGCGAGAGATCGAGTTTACCATCGACCTGATTCCCGGAACAGCCCCAGTGTCAGAGAGAGTCTACAGGATGGCGCCGTCAGAGTTGGAGATATTATATAAGATGATTTAAGAACTCAGAACCAAGGGATTCATTCGTGCTAGTGGATCGCCTTGGGGAGCCCCGATGCTTCTTGTGAAAAAGAAGGATGGTACGTCCAGATTGTGTGTTGATTATCGTACCTTGAACTCAGTGACAATCAAGAACAGATATCCTCTCCCAAGGATAGATGACTTGTTTGATCAACTCAGAGGGGCGTCAGTATTTTCTAAGATCGACTTGCGCTCAGGATACCATCAGATCAGAGTCAGAGAGCAGGACATCCCGAAGACAGCTTTCAGATCTAGATATGGGCATTGGGAGTTCCTTGTGATGCCATTTGGAGCAACCAATACGCCGGCTGTATTCATGGACCTCATGAATCGCATCTTTATGCCTTATTTGGATCAGTTCGTGATTGTATTCCTAGACGACATCCTGGTCTACAGCAAGAGTGAAGCGGAGCATGAGCATCACCTCAGAGTTGTTCTTCAGATTCTCAGAGAGCACCAGTTGTATGCCAAGTTCAGTAAATGCGAGTTCTGGCTCGATCGCATTTCGTACTTGGGTCATATCATCACCCGAGGGGGAGTAGAAGTGGATCTCCAGAAGATCGTGGCCATTGAAACATGGCCGGTACCTAGCACAGTGGCAGAAGTCCGTAGTTTTCTTGGATTGGCCGGTTACTACCGGCGATTTGTTTCAGACTTTGCTCGAATTTCAGCGCCATTGACCCAGTTGACCCGCAAGGATGTGCAGTTTACTTGGACAGCAGAATGCCAGGATTCTTTTGAGAGGTTGAAGCGAGGCTTGATGACGGCTCCTATTCTCACGCTTCCAGATGGAACTGGAGGATTCTCAGTGTATTGTGATGCTTCGGGCAGAGGTTTAGGATGTGTTCTGATGCAGCATGGAAAGGTAATAGCTTATGCGTCACGACAACTTCGTGATCATGAGAGGAATTACCCAACCCATGACTTGGAGCTGGCAGCAGTAGTGTTTGCACTTAAGTTGTGGAGACATTACCTATACGGAGATAGAGTGGAAATTTTCACCGACCACAAGAGCCTGAAGTATGTTTTCACCCAGAAGGATCTTAACATGCGTCAGAGGAGATGGCTAGAGCTGCTTGTGGATTATGATGTCAACTTGCAGTACCACCCAGGGAAGGCCAATGTTGTTGCAGATGCATTGAGCAGGAGGGCAGGAGTTTATTTCCTGACAGCACAACCAGAACTGTTAGCCGATCTTCAGAAGATGGGTATAGAAGTTGTCCTCCCTTCCAGTGTGGCATTGATGGCCAGCATGCAAGTTCAGTCCACTATAGTCGAGAGGATCCGGATGGCGCAGTCGGCAGATTCCAAGCTTCAGCGACTCAGAGCAGAGTGTGAGGCAGGACGAAGACCAGAGTTATGCATTCATGAAGACGGTACACTTCGACATGGCAAGCGTCTTTGTGTACCCAGTGGAGATATCAAACAGGAGATCATGGCAGAGTCCCACAGTTCGCAGTATTCCATTCATCCCGGTGGCACGAAGATGTACCGTGATATCCGCCAGCACTTTTGGTGGAATGGCATGAAGAGGGAGATAGCCCGGTTTGTCTCTCGTTGTTTAGTCTGCCAACAAGTTAAGGCTGAACATCAGAGACCAGCTGGACTACTTCAACCGTTGCCGATTCCAGAGTGGAAATGGGAGCATGTAACCATGGATTTTGTGACTGGATTGCCCAGATCCCCGGCTGGCAGAGACGCTATTTGGGTTGTCATAGACAGGCTCACGAAGGTGGCTCACTTTCTTCCGTTCAGAGTTGGTCAGTCGACGGCTCAGCTAGCGGAGATGTATCTCCGACAGATTGTCAGGTTGCACGGTGTACCAGTCAGTATCACTTCAGACAGAGATTCAAGATTTACGTCGCACTTTTGGCGTAGCTTGCAAGAAAGTTTGGGAACTCACCTCCAGTTCAGTTCAGCTTATCACCCGCAGACAGATGTCCAGTCAGAACGTACGATCCAGACTCTTGAAGATATGTTACGGTCATGTACACTCGACTTCGGTGGTTCGTGGGAAGATCACGTGCACCTGGTGGAGTTCTCGTACAACAACAGTTTCCAGGCCAGTATCCAGATGGCACCGTTCGAGGCACTGTATGGTAGGAAGTGTCGATCCCCGCTAGCCTGGGATGATGTTGGAGAGAGGCAGATGCTTGGTCCGGAAATGATTGCTCAGACCGTTGAAGTTGTCAGAAGAGTCAGAGATCATCTTCGAGTTGCCCAAGATCGCCAGCGTCATTGGGCCGATTCTCATCGGCGCCCTCTTGAGTTTTCTGTCGGTGACCATGTATTCCTGAGGATTTTGCCTAACCACGGCGTCATTCGTTTCGGCGTACGAGAAAAGCTTAGTCCTAGGTATATAGGGCCGTTCGACATTCTGGAGCGAGTAGGAGATGTATCCTATCGTCTCGCTCTTCCACCGTCGCTACGTAAGGTGCATGACGTATTTCATGTATCCCAACTGCGACGGTATATCCCGGACCCGAGCCACATCCTGGATCATTCAGAATTGGTTGTTGGTACCAACCTTTCGTATGAGGAGAGGCCCGTGTCTATATTGGACCGAAGAGAGAAGATACTCAAGAACAAGACTATCAAGTTAGTCCGAGTTGCTTGGGGTCATCACTCTTTGGGTGAGTCGACGTGGGAGCGTGAGGATGATATCCGATCACGATATCCCGACCTGTTTGACTCGTAAGGTATAATGTCTTCCTTATGCCTTATGCTTTCAATTCCTTGCTCGAATAAATGACTGCATGATAGACTGCTTGTTATAGCTTACGATTTGAATAGCTTGTCCTTGCAATTCTAGCCACTTGATTAAATTCCGAGGACGGAATTCTTTGAAGGTGGGTAGAGTTGTAATGCCTGTAGTTCGTATTACGTATTTTGGTATACGTGTACGTATTCTTGACTCGTATTGCGTATTTTCCAGCATGGTTATTTTGGCATGTCATTGGATATGGCATAGCTTGGTTTGGTTTGCTTGTGGGTTCATCATGAACCAAAAGAAAACCCCTACCTACCACCACCACTACCCTTTATTAACCCATTTCCCCTTTCTCTCTCTTCATTATTCTTCTTTTTCCCTATCATAACTTCTTCAACCACCAGGAGAAAGAGAGAGAGAGAGCTTAGGCAAGTGCAAACTTGCTTCATGATGGATCTCAAGTTTTATTGTTCCATTCTCTTCCTTACTTGATTCTAAGCCTCTTTAGAACTTGACATTTTTGGATTTGATGGATGGATTCTTGTAGATCTAAGTTTGTAAACTTTTCGGTTTTTCTTGGTTTTGATCTCTAAAACTTGGTTATTTTCGAAAACTAGTGTTTCTATGTTGTAGAGAATTCGATTTCATGCAGTTTTGGCTTTTGTTTCACTTGATTTCGGCTTCGGATGAGGAAGTTATGGCCAAAACCATTTCTGGTCATTTCTAGGTTCATCTGCAGCATAATCAGCATGTCGCGGTAGCCGCATATTATGTCGCAGAAGGCGCATGTCGCAGAAGGCGCATGTTGCAATGAAGCGCATGTCGCGGTAGCCGCATATCATGTCGCAGAAGGCGCATGTCGCAGAAGGCGCATGTTGTAATGAAGCGCATGTCGCGGTAGCCGCATATCATGTCGCAGAAGGCGCATGTCGCAGAAGGCGCATGTTGCAATGAAGCGCATGTCGCGGTAGCCGCATATCATGTCGCAGAAGGCACATGTCGCAGAAGGCGCATGTTGCAATGAAGCACATGTCGCGGTAGCCGCATACCATGTCGCAGAAGGCGCATGTCGCAGTAGGCGCATGTTGCAATGGGGCGCATGTCGCGGTAGGCGCATATCATGTCGCAGTTGAGCCACATGAGGCGCATGTCGCGATAGACGCATATCATGTTGCGCATGAGCCGCATTAAGGTGCATGTCGCAGTAGGCGCATATGGTGTCGCAGTTGCATGCATGTCGCAGAATAGGCCGCATAATGCATATTTTGACTATTTCTAACTGTTATATGTCCTAATTGACTGAATTATTGCTCGAATTTCTCCCAACTCCCAACGTGGAAGTTGTAGATCTTTTCCTTAGCAGCAAGAATATGTCTCTAGTTATTTTATGCAAGCTTCTCTCATTCATAATATTGTAAGAATAGAACACGATAGTGGCCCGCTGCGGTGCACTCTTGACAAGTAAACTGGCATGATATGTCTCGACATGCTGTTATGACAGCTAGCCTGACATGACAAGTATGAATGACCTGGACACCGTGGGCGATTGCGTTTGTACAAATAAACTGGTACTGTCTTGCATCATGTCTAGGATGGGGATCCCTGAGTACCACGGTCAGGGTTACCTACTGAAATTGACTAAGGCTAATTAACTAGAACGATTCAGTAGTCATGAAGAGATTTCCAGCTATAGGCAATCCCGTTATCTGGGCGCATTAAGTGGACTTGTAGCCTACCGACGAGTAGGGCACATTTCTAGCACACAGTCATGTGGTGCACCCTTCATAAACGGACATTCGACCCGGATAACCGGATGGTCTGCAGGGCTTGTGGCTGTTGGGATAATCTCATTGCATCTTGCTAGTAACTAGGCCTGTGATAACCCTAGTTAGTTAAAAGTATCAAGCCGTACTCTTGATTGGCCGTGATTGATTGGATGTAGTTTATTCCAGCTTAGTCTTATCCTGATCCTGTACAAGATTGTATCAGGACATGATTTCTTGTATCGATAAATGATGGGATACCAAGTTCTGTTCAGATGAAGGGTTACAACCCCGGTCCTTGTTTGGTTTAAGGGTTGTAACTTGGCTATCTGAATAGTTCCATGGTTATCTTATCATATATCGTCCTGCTTATTGTGCCTGCCTTAACAATAAAGATCGGGGGTCCAGTTCTGTTCAGGCGAAGGGTTACAACCCCGGTCCTTGTTTGGTTTAAGGGTTGTAACCTGGCTCCCGGAGCAGTTCTGTGTCCTCTCTTCGTTTATTGTCTTATTGTAACCCCCTGTCATGCTCGTCATGTTTTACCTTACTTCAAGCATGATTAATTATTTATACCGGCATTAACAATAAAGATCAGGGGTCCAGTTCTGTTCAGGCGAAGGGTTACAACTCCGGTCCTTGTTTGGTTTAAGGGTTGTAACCTGGCTTCCGGAGCAGTTCTGCGTCCTCTCTTCGTTTATTGTCTTGTTACCTTATCAATAGTAATTGAGGCGGATTTCTATTCAGGCGAAGGATTGCAACCCCGGTCCTTATTTGGTTTAAGGGTTGCAGTCTGGCTACTTGAATGGTTTCTCCGTGTTCAATATATATTTGTTATCTCAGTTATTATCAGTATCTTTTAATTACCTTAACTATTTATTTGTGATATACTAGTTTTAGTTCCTAAGTGAAGCCTCCTTTGTGGCACTTGCTCTTTCTGGGGTCTGACCCAGCTGGTTTTGTATGGCCAGATATCGGAGCAGCACCAGAGGATCTACCTGTCTTCCAGCCCGATGGTGACCACCAGGCGTAACCAGGGCAACGAGTGGGTTTCTTTTGTCCTCCCACTCTATTTGTAAAATTATTCTTTTGAGGCGTTTAGCCGGCGAGCACGTGTTAGCTCGTATTGCACCTTTATTTACTGTCTGCCTACGGGCTGTAACATGATTGACAAATCCTAGGGTTGATCATGTATTGACTAAAACTCTTGCTAGTCCTGACATTTTGTACGACTAGCTTCATGATCATCCAATATGTAATGTATGGGACGCCTTACTATTGTATATTTGGTGCTCTGACATCTTATAACTGTTACTACTTGCTTGTGATTGAGACAATAGGTTTGATCTTGACCATAGGAGACTGATGGATTGTAGTTAAACCCTCATATATCTAGACAGCCGTGACCGTATAGTGACGTGGATTCCATTTCATTATACGTAGCTGGCTATGTCAGCCCCCGCTCTCCAGTATTCTGGTTCTGGGGCGTGACAGGTAGGGTCAAAATCGGACATGGTGCAATAACTGAATTAATATAGGTATTTATGATCGTGGGAAAATAAGTAACACATGGGGACTCAAATAAATGGGACACAAGTGTCAGGTAGGTAGTAGGCTTCATGTGGGCCATGTCCATATTTTGGGTCGACTAGGTTGGATCGATGTCGGGTCCCAAAATTAAATTGGAAGTCAGGTCACATTTTATGGTGAATAATTAATTGGCCTAAATTGACCCAAAAGTTGTGCGAAGCAAATGAAGCACAAGATGGTGTGTCTGAGTAGGACACGAAGGTCATGGGTGTAGGACGTCTCGAGTAGATCATGCATGAGAAGTTGGTTTCAAGAAAATGACTAGCCTTGTGCTCCTAAATTAAAAATCACGGTAACGTGCATATGATGATCAAAGATAAAAGTGGAAAAATCAATTAATAATTATTTAAAGATCAAATGGTCCAAATTGACCCGAAGTTGTGTAAAGCAAAAAGAGTACAAGGGAACAAGTTTGGATGGGACATGATATATCAACATGAAGGCAATCTTGTCTACTACACACTGATGAAGAGAGTTTCTAGAGATTGGCATCCCTGACGCTCCAGAAGTCAAAGTCACGGTAAACAACATTAAATCAAATAATAATCAAATAATAATATCTATTGCAAATAATTGATTTATAAATTTGAAAAAAATAAGCCCTAAATTCAGGGGGCTTACACCCCCTTTCTTCCTTCTAGACATAAGTAGGCAAAATAAATTAACAGTATACATGTCCAAAACCTTATTTTTATTTTCTAAATTTGATACCCAAACAGACCCTTTGGCTTGAGGGTGTTTTTTTTAATGATAAACTGAAAAGATGCATCCAGAGAAAGAACATATAGTCTAGAATAAACAAATAGATCAAAGTATATACAAGTCTATCCATGTGAAGTAAATCAACATGTATCCACCATGGACTTGTACAACACCTTGTTCATAACTCACATCCATGTTCTTTAGCCAATCATAAGAAGATAACATATAAGTTTTTCTTTTCTTTTCTTTTCTTTCCTTCTTCTCAAATTAAGTGGATGCATAATGGTAACTTGTCACCAATTTAAAAAAAATTCACAACTGAACAAATTAAGCAAACAAAGTAGTTCTAAATATCCAATTACATTAGTTCGAACGACTTCAGCCGCCATTGAAGTAACATGAGCATAATTAATTCTAGACAAATCAATATTTTTTTTTCAAAAAAAATCCAAAAATATATTATACTTAATCTTTTCCACTAGAAACCAGAATCGGACCGGAGTCCTTATCACCTTTGCACCACCATCAGATATACTACCTTAGATGATTGGAGTGTTTGCTATGAAAGAAGCTTTGTTTTATACTAGTATAAAAATAATGGGAATACCATTACCAATTTTTATTGCTTCTTTAAAAGAAAAATTTCTAAATGCAAAACCTAATAGCTTACGACAAAACATAATAAGTCCATAATTTCTTTGTTGTCATTGTCTTGTCTAAATTATATTAAATAAAAAAATGATCGAACATAAGGAACCCTAAATTAAATTAGATGGAACAATTTAGGATTTTTGAACATCAATAATAATTGAATCCGAAAACTTTGACCTCATAAATCAAACAAAGAGGCTATGATACCACTTGTTAGATTTTATTGTACCATGTCGATTCATGAGATGAATAACATAAATTAAATTACAGAAGCATACCTGAATCCATTGCTAGGCTTGATGGATCTTGAAGCGGTCGTCCTTTTATGAGGTTCGATCTTCCAACTTGCTACGACCCTTAATGACAAAGATGAATCCAAATTCTTTGTCCCTCTCTTTCTGTTGATGGGGATGCAGAAGAGAAAAGAGAAAACCTCTCTTTTGGTGGCCGTATAAGTTGTGACCATAACCCTAATGAATACATATATTTATATGTTTTGATATTTCTAATTTGGCCCCTCATCAAATTATATTTATCTTCGGTACCTACACATTAATTCCATGACAATTATACCCTTAAGCCAATTTTCCAAATAGACCACTTTAATTTGGCTTAATTATTTAGATAGCCCAACATAATTAATTTTACATGTGTGGCCTATATTATTGAATAATTCCAACAGAAACAGCTACAGTCGAAAATGTCATGCCATTCACAAATAAACTATTTCGATTAATCAATTGGGGAGCGTTAGAACCACCATATGGTGGTGGTAAAAGAAATGTAAACAACATAAAAATTTCTCTCTCTCAGCCCACTAAAGGCGCAAAGCTGATGAGTCAATGCTAAAGTAATCCAGGAAGCCTAACTTTTGGATCTTTATATTGAGCATCAGTGCTTACGATCGACACTAGCCCTTTGAGCTCATCCTGAGCCCAGCGAAAAAGGTTCAGGCCTAAGTTGTACAGACATGACTCGTATCAAGCACGATATCGAGTTTGGTGTCATAGTTGTTCGGAACGAAGTGCAGAAAGCGTTCTTCCAAATAGAGAGGTCCTGCGAGAGAACCGAGTAAAAGCACATGAACCAAAAACATCAAACACAAATCGCAGACACAGAGATTTTTACTTAAACAATTCAGATAAAAAAAATCACGAGACGATCGGAGTCCAACCCTGAAGAACCTCCCATAATAGAATAAAGAGAATACCCTCTACAAGTTTCTTCTGATCCAAACAGATCACCACAACTCACTTGAAAGAAAAAAAATTGATTACACACTCCGAAGAACAAGAGATGTCGAAAAATTATTCGAAGCGATCTCTCCTTCACAATAGTCTTCAATCTTCTCTCCCAAAAATTATCACACACTCTTGCTTCCTTTTTTGAGATATATTTTAGGGTGAGAAAACAACTAGTATATAGCCTCAAACCCACAAGTAATTGATGTATTCTACTATATGTAGCAATACTCAATCTAAACCATTGATGTATTCCTATTATATATAGGAATACCCAATCCAACTCCATTGAGATATTCCTACTATATACAGAAATACCCAATCCAAATCCATTAGAATATTTCTATTACATATAGGAATACTCAATCCTACTTTGTGATATTTTTCACATAAGTTGGGAACCCCATCCAGTCCAATAAATTCCTTCCTTCACAACTATGTGGAGGGGGTCGTCATCCCGACGATTCTCCTGTAGTCCTCAAACTTTTTCCTTGGAAGAACCTTTGTGAACATTGAAAGCACCCTATAGGGGGAGGGTAAATAGGGCCAAACTAACTAATCAAGCACTAAACAATTGCTAATAGATAATTTAAAATTAAGAGTGCAAGAGAAGAAGCAACAACAATACCGACACCCGATGTATCCTGGTATTCTCCCGATGGGCACTCCAGTCCCGAAAACTCTCTCCAACTTTAATCCACTATTATGCAAATAGTATAACGTGAGTTTTCATCCGAAGGCTCACCAACTTCTTACACGAGAGTTTTTATCCGAAGGCCTCTCCGACTTTAAACCAAGAGCTTTTATCCGAAGACTCTCCAACTTCAACCGAGAGCTTTTATCCGAAAACTCTCCAACTTCAACCTTTCACAGAAAGGTTTTGATCTCCTTACAACAAGATGAAGATTTCACTTTTACAATCCAAGAACACTCTAACATAATTTGTGGATTGACAAGTGAAAGATTTGGTGGAGTGTTTGTGGATAATCTTTGATGTATTAGAAATTTTTAGGCTCAAAGCATACCCCTTGAATGAAGGGGTTTAAGACTATTTATAATTACAGCATCGAAAAGTGCTCAAAGGCAATTTTTCAATCAGCAGTCGGAAGATCCGTCGAATTTCTGCGGAAGTCCGTCGGATCATCTGCCTGCTCTGTGCAATGACTATAAATATAGCCGTTGGGATCATCGGTGGGACAGGATCCGACCGTTGGATTCCAAACGGTAACCATTCGGATCATCCGTCAGATTTTTTCGGATGTTCGTCGGATAATCCGAATGTTCACATAAGCTTTTCTGTGGGTCCATTCGGATTATCCCCTGAATTTTTGCGAAGATCCGTCGGATCATCCGACAGTCTGTCCAAACGTGATCCAGGGTTGTTATCTACCATAGCTTTTGATTTGCTATCCATTTATTGTGTTTACAATTATTCCTAAGACTCATTACAGATTCCAAATATACTTTAGCAGGTGCAGGCTTCTTTAGAGTCTTGAAATGATGATGGCATGGCTTGAGTTATTTTTTTGATAGATGATGGCATTTTTCTTTGATGGCAGCTGTCTGAAGATATCCAGTTTTTGAAAATTGAATACCTTTTGGAGGCTTCTCCCCCGAACCCCCATGGAGGGCGTTGTCTCTCGACCCTCGTCTACTGACCGGACAACGGAACCCCTTAGTGCGTGGCTCCGAAGATATCGTCGGGTGGTTCAGAGAAGTTTTGTAGGATACCATCGTCCTTGGCCCATCATGATTTCTTCATTGCATATGTCCATATTGATCTTGCTTATTGCTTTTCTACAAATACATGTCAGATGAACAACGTAATATACATTGTAGCAAGTATGATAAAATTAATACACAATAGGACTATGCTAAGTTTAAGTATAATACTATAGTGATAGCATGAGTATTAGTGATAATATAATGCTAAACTTAATTTATTAACCATATTAAAAAATATGATACAATCATTGGGCCAACAAATATGTCTGCTCCGTTGTCATCTATATAAAACTTCTCAAGCGTCGTGTCCTTCTTCTAAACCACATCCCGTATTCAATGATACCGAGCCTCAATGTGCTTGGACCGACTATAAAATGTCTGGTTCTTCATATGGTGAATAACACTCTGGCTATCGCAAATCAAAGTATACTACTCTTACTTTAGCCCCTACTTCCTGTAACAGCTTCTTCATCCACAACAAGTCCTCGCAAGTGTCCGTCACCGCAATGTACTTTGTCTCTGCCGTCGACAAAGCAACACACTTCTGCAACCGCGACTGCCATGATACCGCTTCACCAGCAAACATCATCACATAGTTCGAAGTCGATCGCCTCGTGTCTACATCTTCAGCCATATCAGCGTCGGTATAACCAACCAGCTTTGACTCGTCACCACCAAAAGAAAGTTTCCAATCGGCAGTGCTTTGAAGGTATCGTAGGATCCACTTAACCGCACTTTAATGTACCCTTCCAGGATTAGGAAGATACCTGCTAACTGTACCAATTGCGTGAGCGATGTCTGTCCTCGAACACACCATAGCATACATGAGGCTTTCCACAACTGAGGCATATGGAATCTGCTCTACATCTTTCTTGTCGTCCTTGGTAGATGGACACTACTCCTCAGTGAACTTAAATTGAGCCGCAATGAGGTTACACACTTTCTTCGACATGTCCATTCTGAAATGCTGAAGTATCCGGTAAATGTACTTATTTTGGCCGAACAAGTGTAGCAGCTTGGATTCCCTCTCTTGGCAAATCTTCATCCCAAAAATAGTTTTAGCTGTATCCAAATCCTTGAAAAAAAAGATCGTGCCCAGTTGACGCTTCAACTCCGCTATCCCAGTGGCATTTCGACCCACCAATGACATATCATAAACATAGAGCGATAAAATGATGAAATCATCCTCGGCAAAGTACCTCACAAATACACAATGGTCCGACGTCGTCTGTGCATAACTATGCTCTCCCATAAATGAATCAAACTCCTGTACTACTGCATCGGAGCCTACTTCAGACCATACAAGCTCTTTCTCAACCGGCAGACCAAGTGTGACTTGTCCTTATCATAGAATCCCTCTGGCTGCTCCATGTACAACTCGTCCTCAAGACCACCGTGGAGGAATATCATCTTCACGTCCATCTGTTCGACCTCCAAGTCGAAACTGATGACCAATGCTAGCACCACCCGAATAGACTGTAGGCGCCTAACACTCTTAGGCGCCCATTCTCTCTTAGGCGCCTAACTCTCTCAGGCGCCCATTATTTTTAGGAGCTCTATTCTCCTAGGCTCCCTATTCATCTAGGCGCCTATCTCTCTAAGGTACTCTATTTATTTAGGCGCCTGTTAATATTAGGCGCTCAGTTTTCTTAGGCGCCTATTCTTTTGGGCACCTATTTTCTCAAATACCCAGTTTTTCTGATGACGTCTGCAAATCCACGTGGCGTGTTAAGCTACTATACATACTGAATGTGGCGCACTACTCTGAGCTTTTTGAAGAACATGCCCATCACTCGCCCATGATCATGTACCTATTTTGCGAAGGTGCCACATGTCAATAGGCGCCTCTGTCAAAGTAGGCGTCCAATGGCTTAGGCGCCCATCTACAGGGAGGCGCCTACTTTGAATAACTGCCAGGTGGTTATTCTTTTGCTCTATAAATAGAGTCTCACTCCCCCAACGTACAGAGACAGAACGGAAGGGTATAGTTGGAACACTCATCACACTTCCATTTTCTGCAATCATCAATCCTCAATAGCAAGTTCTTCAACCGTTAATCGAAGCCGAAGTTCTGTTGATACTTCTACATGGTCGAGCCATACAGAAGATTCTTCGTCAACAGAAGCTCCGAGACACAGTGACAAACTTGCTTCCATCCACAATTGCCTCGTCAAAGGGACAAAGCGGTCGTCAATCAGACCGGACTCCTACAGTTGTACTTTCCCAAAATTTATTGTACTCGTGTACGATTCTTTAAAGTTTATAATAAAACTTTTTGTTTTTTTACAAACAAAATGGCGACACTGCTGGGGACGACCTTCTCCTCCAACGAGAAGGTGACAACTCAAGGCGATTCATCATCGATTGGCACTAAGAAAGGAATATTGGTCGTTAAATTCGACCAAACATCGTTCGAAAAGATGCTAAGTGCTCCTGGTGCTAAGCGTGCCCCTGTTTATGCAAACAGGGCACGTATAGCCACTGTGACCAAAGGTAGGCGCACTGCACAAGTGCAGAACCACTCTTTGAAGAGGTGCCTCAAATGGGTGCCTAGGTCTGCTGGTGCACCACATGGAGATAGGCGCCCACTTGAGGGTGCCCATTCTCTCAAGACCAGTGATCCCACCTCTGTTGTGATGCCCAAATCCTTGGGCACATCATCTGGAGATAGGCGCCCGCTTGAGGGCGCCCATTCTCTCAAATCTACCATCCCTAGTTCTTCTGTGGGAGATGTGCCACAGAGAGATAGGCGCCCACTTGAGGGCCCGTATTCTCTTCCATCTATTTTGCCAAACCCTGAATCTTTCAGCAAAGGCACTACGGCTGCTCAAAGGCACCGTATCAGACATACTGAGAGAATGCGCGTACAACAAAAGAGGATAATTCCTACCCCTCATTTGAATGAAAAACTTCCTAACATGCACATAAGTCGTAATGCACGAGGAAAACTCCAAGTACAACAGACTGAAATGATGGTTGATACTGATATTCGCACCCATCTTAATAGGCGTCGAGCCCAACTTAATCAGAATGTGTGCCCCATTGCTGAACAAGCAATGGCACCTATAAGTTCTGGGCGCCCAAAATTTCCCTCTGCCAATGTGAATCCTGTTCAAAGGGTGACACCTACTACTTCAAAGCGCCCAAAGATGAGTGCTAAAAGCTACTCACTTATGCTACTGAATTAGGCGCTTCCTTATACCTTCAAGGAACCAACAAGGCCAGGAACAAGCCACATCTTCCCTCTTTTTCTACTAAGAAAATCGACATCCGTGATCTAATTTCTCAGAAACGGAAGGCCGTATCCCCATTTCCACCAATAGTGCATCATTGCAGCTCACATGAGATTACAATCAGGTGCTGTTGCAAAGTAGCCAAATGGTCAATTTTTGATCGTATTACTTTGACCCATCCTGTTGAGGTATCTTCAGAAGATGAGTCAGTATATGCCTCTGTTAACATGACAACTCATCGCTCTCACGAAGCTGGAGGTAGCCCAAGACGTACTTCGTCTCGGACCTGTACTCATAGACCCCCGGTTCGCACTCATCGCACATTTGATAGGGTCTATCGACACACCAGATCAAGGAGTCGAGCTATAATCGGTCAAAGGAATCTTCCCATCTCTTATCCTGGGGGTAGCTCTTTACATGATTTTGACGCCGCCAGCGAAAGTTCTGAGTAGACTATCACTTCTTCAATAGCCAGAGAGATGACTGCGTACGTTATCACAGAAGATCAGGATGCTTCCAGTTCTGCTAGCCATGAGCAACAAATTACCGTGCTAGAAGACAAATTAAAAACGATGGCCGAAATGGTGGCAAGCATGCAAACCATAATTGTGGCTCAACACACGGTTCCATCGGTTGTGAATACAACCCTAGAACCTGTATCGACATCTGCTCCTGTCAATATTAGTTTGGGGGTACAGTCTCCTCATATCGCCTCTATATCAGTACAGGTTACTCCAAGTCAGTCTAGGGCTGTGGGTGGTACTTATCATGCAGTCCCTCCTCCTAACACATCCAATCAATCTACTACTCCGTAATTGTCGAAAGATACTAACGAGGCTGTAAAACTCTTGCGTTCTCAATTCGAAGCCTTCAAGCAAAAAGACGGCCTGCAGAAGCTTGGTAACAAACAACCATACCCTACTGTGTGGAAAGAGGTGCAGTTTCCACCCAAGTATAAGCCTCCTACTATAATGTTGTTTGATGGCAGTACGTCTCCGAATCAGTATCTCGATCACTTCAAGATAATGACCGACCAGCTTTAACCTAATGATGCTCTCCTCACAAGAATCTTTGTTGGGTGCTTGAAAGGAGTAGCCTTCGACTGGTATCGCAGCCTGCCGGACGGGTGCATTATTTCTTTTGCAGTTTTGAAACAGATGTTCTTGGAGCGCTTCTACGAAGGAACAAACGACATGACTATGTCGGCTTTGATCAAGATCAAACAAAGGCCCAACGAAACCGTGGATCGTTTCATTGAGTGTTACCTTCGCGAAGCACTCAAAATGCCTTTGGGAACTCCGGATGCATTAACTATAGATACATGCAAATCAAAATTATTACCTATAGTTAGCATGTGGACAGGTTCTACTCAATTTCAAGATTGGTCTTCCTTCATAATAAGTGCCAGAGCAGTTAAGAAAAATGCTGACAAATTGTTACGTCCCAGTCCCAAAATACGTAGGACTAGGAACATAGCATGCCAGCTGCATATATACGAGATATACTCCAATATTTGGAAGTCGAATATACACATAAGCTGTATTGTGAATAATAATAAGAGGCAGTCACAGGTAAAAGCTATATCTCATCCACAGTAAATATAAAGGAAATGGTAACTCATGAATCAAGTAAATGTCAAAATATAGCTGTTAGCCGGGCGGAGACAAATCTATTACCGGCACTAGAATAAACTGAAAAGAAATAGAGTCCACCTCTAAGATAAATAGAATGAGAAATGATGACTAAATAGGCTCCTCGACCCAATAGGGGCAGCTATGATCAGAAGGTACAACTCGCTCGAACGTGAAGGATGAGTCTATAGTGGAGCCATACTCCTGCAGGAAGTCCTGCACACCTATACCTGGAGAGATCACCAGGTCCTCAGAGGGACGTAACAAGATACAAAAAGAACATGCCACATAAACTGAATATAAACTGCTCAATAGTAATAAGTCAGATCGGATCATAACATGGTCCAATATCTCACTATTTGGATTAGTGTACCATCCCCCCAACCAAACAAGGACATGAGATGGTACACTAACCCACGGTGAAGTATCTTTCTAAGTCATGAACCTAATATGGTATCCGGACCCCAAAAAGGTTCAATACCTTCTCATCGGTGTAGTAAGCCACACCTACAACCAAACAAGGACAATATGTGGCAAACTAATCCATAAAAAGTTATTGTCCCAAGCCACGGTCAGATACAAGTACCCAAACCAAAAGTACTCATACCTAGCAGATAAAGGTGCCTAACCAATCTAAGTGAATGCAGTTTTAAGAACACCCTTCAACGCATGGGCCCTGGCTAAAATAGGATCGGCATGGTTCCCCCTTGGGGCACCAGAGGCCCAATCAATAAGAGCACGACGTTCCACAGAACGCCAGTGGCCGTCAATAATCATGGGTAATCTCACCCGCGTCTCCGGCGGAGCTCACGGGTTACAAAAGGGAAAGTGCATAGTAGCCCATACGCTAAGGTATTATCCTTTCCACCCAATGCCTACTATGTTGTATCCACAACACAAATCCTCTATTAACCGCTAAGTCAAACTAAACATGCAACCTCTATTAGCGGTTATTCCTATCGTACGGCTTATACGTACTGGTGGCCAGCCAGTCACGCATGTCCGAGTTCTACATGTGACTCACAACTCCATGGTAAAAATGTGTCAAGGCCTATGAATGCAACACACAAAGGGTGGTCCCTTAAATCTAGGTTTAATGTGTAAGAAAAATAATACATAGTAGGAAATATAACTGAACAGTAAGTTCTAACAAGTTATGCCATGTATCATATTTTATTTTGCATAAAGAAAATAATGAATAATGCATAAAATATGAGCTAAATAAATAAATAACAAATGACAAGGTATCTTGCCTGGAGGTAGTGTGCAGAATGGCGACGCCTAATGACTCAAATCGTCAAAATAGGGAAGCAATGAAAGCCAACTTTTACGAATGACCTTGGATGCTGAAATAAATATCACGAACAGATTTGGCATAAAAGAAATACCTAGGAATCGCCTGTCCAAAAGTTTAATTCTGGAATAGGGGCAAAAATCATAATTTCGGATCAAAACAATGTCCGTCGTTGGACCCGTTTTGCACCGAAACACGTGCCAGAATCTACGGTCTCTAAAGTCATCAAACTACATGTCTACGGGTGCAGTTTGAGGAGACAAGCTCAACCGTATGTCCAAAGTTGGATTCCGGTGGGCCGTGCACAATTTTGCCCGTTAGAGCGGGTCGCGGGCCCGCCAAAATGGCGTTCCGATTGACCTTCTCAGAATCGGACCAAACTTGGCATACAAGACCAGAAAAAAGATTCGGTCCTGATGGCGCAAGTTTCGAGTTGATCCGACGAACGTGCACGAAGTTATGGGCTAGTTTGTAAAAGATCGATACGGGGGTATCTCGACGGATACACACTGATTTCGTCGTGCACGCGCAACGAAATCGAGTTCTGTCAGTTTCCACATGTCGACAACATCCATACTCGTCTTTCGATGCATATAGTGCATGACCACGTCGTCCGGTTTGTCGGGGCGCACGTCGTATCAGTTAATTTTTCTAAACTTCAAGTTTTTGAAAACAAGTTTATCTTAAATTTTGAAATCCAATAACTTGGCACATAATTGATGAAATTAGAATCTACAAAAAGGAATTTGCAGGCCTATAGGTTGTGTTTAACTGTATTCAATTATTTTGGAAAAATCCTTAAAGACTAGATCAGAATATGTCTTCCAAGTAGGGTGGTTGGACAGCTTTACTATTCTGTTCTCGGCAGGTTTTAGCTCGACTTTGTGTCATGTTTCTGGTCGTTCTGATGGGGTATAACAAAATTCCTTAGAAGGGGTTTGAAGAGGGTCGTATAGGCTTTACCTAGGATCTTCTAGATCAAAAACTTATCGAGTAGAATCGAAGATAGGTTGGAGAGAACTTGAGTACCTAGCGATGCTTAGAAACAAAGTGCCCTGTCTGGGCTCGGTCCGACGTCCACTCCGGGGCTGCACGGCCGCGTCAGGCGGTCGAGGGCTACGTTCAGGATGCCAAGGGGATATGTGGTGATGGAGGGAAGACTTCGGGTTTGCGAGAGTAGTCGAATCTAGAAAGAAATTTAAGAAAAATCCCTTCTTCCGATCGGACTGGTCCCATATAGGCATGACGTTTAAATTTTAATCTATAATCAAATTTAATTTCAATTTGAATCTGGTTTCAAATCAATCCAGTGGAGAATCAGATTTGGGATATGATAGGAACAAGGAATTAAAAGATTTGCAAGGATTGATTTAAATCCTCTTCCATTCGAGAGCAGCTTTCCGTTAGGCTGGGGGATCGGGAGAGACTGGGTTCTTTAAATCGTGAGATTTGTAAAATCTCATGAGTTTTTCCCATTAACTCGTGAGACAGAGGTCATATATCCTTTATACATATGCTATATGTATTATGGTATACATGAAGTATTTACGGTATATATGAAGTATATAATAACTACTTGTTAACAAATATGTTACAAGAATAATTCTAAAATCTAATTTAAGCTATTGAAATATATATATAGGATTCTATTTTATCATATATTTAAAAGCTTACTAGTAACATAATTTTAGCAAAAATTTATACAAAGAATTTAAATTCAATATTATGCTCATATATTGAGCTTATATCTATTCATTTATATTTGAATATACATTTATAATTACTTATTCATACTAATACCTTTTTATATTAATTACAAAATAAATTGCCAATAATTAGTTTATAACCTATATCTATATATGTAAATAAAACCTTTTTATTGCATTCACTCATATAAACAATGCATTAAAAATGAAACATTTGACATCTAATAAAGTATATAAATAATAATAAAAATAATTCTAATATTATCAAATATTTTCTAATCATATTTTGATAAATATTTTGTACCAAGTTAGAAACTATTATTCAAAGTATAAAAATCTACTAACAAAATTTCTAGTTACGTATATTTATTTAAAAAGAAAATTTTTAGAATAAAAAAATATAAAACAAGCCGATTTTTTTTAAAATATCAGTAAAAACCCCAAAAATATAGGGGTTTTACACAAATTCAAACAGTTAGGCATCCAGATGTCTAATCTCGATAAAGATGAACAACAAACAACCAGCAGCGGAGATCGCCAGAACAACCGCAAAGGCAAAGAGACTTTGGCTATCAATCTCAAAGGCAAAGAAGCTCTGGCCGTCAACATAAGTCAGCCAACGCCTACCCCAACAGTACCACCACCGAGGGCACCACGTCCGAAGGAAAAATATTCCTTCGACGAGGATGATATCATGAGCATCTTCGATTGCCTAATTCAGAGCAGTAAACTTAGTTGCCGGATGCAAAACGGCCAGAGGAAGTCAGTAAGACTGACCATCCTAAATATTGTGTATATCACAGGTTTATTGGACATCCGAATCGAGCGTGCTACGTGCTCAAAGGAAAGAACCAAGAGATGGTCAATTCTGCTGTAATCACTCTCCAGCAGGACGAAAAGATTGTGACGGCTAACGTCGTCTTTCTACAATTTGGCAATTTCGCTGCTCAATTTGTACATGATGGTGTCATCCCTATTCCGAGAACTACTATAGAGATTGTAAATCTCCCACCTGCACGAACTGATGGCCTGGTTCCTCTTTCTACTGAGAAAGGGAAAATCATGTGGATCCATCCAGAATTGGTGTCGGACTTTGAAGCACCATCTTCTTCCATAAAGTCCAAGAAAGTAACCAAGTACAAGTCATGTCATATGATTTCATTGGGTGAACATTGCCTTCCATCCTTAACTGCTATATTCATCTCGACGGCAAATTCTTCTTCTCCTTCCTCCCTTTCTGAGATAGCACTGTCAAAGGCAGAGCCAAATATCAACCAGCTTTCCATCTGTATAGTCTACAGTCTTGTAAACTAATGACAAAGATGGGATATGACTTACAAAAGGCCCCCGACTTGAATAATGGAAAGGGATCTCCAGTACCCCTTTCTTTATGCCTTCCACATAACCAATCTCGTGTCGGCTTAGGTTTTTGGACGAAGTCTTCATCCTTCGAGAAGAAACGTTCTAAAACCAAAATCCGTATGAAGAATTGTAACATGGTGTCCTTTGAACCTGTCTCCGAAGAAGAAGCTTTACTCGGTACCAGGTCTGGAAGACTCTACTTGCGGGATTACTCAGAAGGTAAAGAGAACTCTGCTCCAACTTTGAAGGCTATTCCAGCATCATCTTCTTCCCCTACCGTAAATGTTTTGTCTGCTTTATCACCTTCAGTGGAATAGACTCTTTCCAAACTAACAGCAGCAGACAAGGAAAAATAGCCAGTCCGCTTCGATAAGGGTATGTCGATACTATGAAGGTTGATCACATCTTGATCGACCCAGGTTCTGCTCTCAGTATCATGCCAAAGACTCTACTGGCTGCTCTGAAGATCCCTGTGCACAATCCGTCCACAACTATCTCGACCATCCTGGGATTTAATTCTGGCAGAAGCGAACCCTTGGAAAAGATTCGCCTGAAACTTCAAATCGGTAATCTTCACATAAAGGTGACCTTCTACGTGATTGATAATCATGGGTCCTACAATGCTTTGCTCAGAAGACCATTCTTGCACGAGCATAACATTGTACCATCCACTCTCCACCAATGCTTTAAGTACGTGGATGTCAATGGTGAAGTCCAGAAGGAAGTGGCATATCTAAACCCGACCCTTTCAAAGGAATCAAATCATACTGCAATAATTCTCGGATGTACAAGAAAGAATTTATGTAGGTGGTGCTGGCCATGGACACTGATGAAGATCAGAGAGATACCCCAAATGATGTCCTGGTGATTCCAGTTAAAGGATGTACTTCTTATCCTCATTCTTTCCAGACGTTAACCATTCATCTTCCCTCTCATAAAAAGCAGCCTCCTGCTGGACAGACGGAACATAGGGAGCTCACCTCTTCTGAGCCACTTGTTATTGACCTTCGTCATAACAAACCTCCTTCTCCTTCTCGTTCTTCTTCTCCTCCTCTAGTTATCAATCTGACTAAGCCTTCTAAGGCTAAAAGTCATATTGTAAATAATGATGTACATATCAATAAAGTAGCATCTCCTTTGCAGTATACTGATGTCTGTTACTATACTTGATGTTATTTGGATATGCTAGATAATTTTAAACCACTTACAATAGGGGCAGTTCAATCTCTCCAAAACAAAGTATTGCTCGAACCAGTGCAATATTCCTTCTTCCTAGTTCCTTCTAGAAAGAGGGATGAAACTGCTATACTTTTTAGTAAAGGAACAGAACAAGAGACCATGCTCGACAGTGAGGATGAAAATGACGATAATGGAAGACTACAACTACGTCCTTATAGTCAAAAATCAAAAGAAATTATTCAAAAGATGGGCTATAATTTTAAAACTAGTCTTAATGGAGGTAGAGGAAGATGAACTCCCATTAGTACCCCTGCTCCAAAAGGAAAGGCATTTGCAATATTACAGCAAGACGAAGCGTGGGTTGGGTTATATTTTACCGTTTGTAACTCCAGAAGCCTCCGAGTTTGACAAAGAAGAGCGATCTAATTCTTCTGACTCCATGTCGTGGGATTCTGATACTAGCGTCGAACACGTACATCGAGTGACACTATCTTCTAATATGGTGTCTGTCGAGTTCTCAGAGGATGACGAGGATGACGTTGTTGAAGCTCCTGACGTAGATCCTTGGGCACAAAGCATGGACACTCAGTAGAAACTTTATTTCGAACAACGAGAACCACCTACAGAAGATCAATTAATTCAGGTCGATGTTGGAGAAGAAGGTTCGCCTAGGCCAATCTTCATCAGCAAAAGCCTCCCAGAGGCGGATAAACAAGAACTAATTCAACTTATCCGGGAATATATTAATGTCTTCGCTTAGAGTTATAAAGATATGCCAGCATTGGATCCTCAGATTGCTACCCATAGACTCCACATTCGGCCTAATACAAGGCCAGTCAAACAATAACAACGTCGATTCAAACCTGACATGACGAATGTCATAGAGACTGAAGTTAGGAAACTTATTGCTTGTGGCTTTGTTAGAGAAGAACAACATCTCGACTGGGTCACCAATGTTATCCCAGTTATAAAGAAAATGAGAAAGGTCAGAGTCTGCATTGACTTTAGAGACCTCAACAACACTTGTCCCAAGGATGAGTTCCGATCACTGATGTCATGATCGATAATACTTGCAGATTCGAACGAATGTCTTTTATAAATGGATTCTCAGGATACAATCAAATCAAGATGCATCCAGAAGATGAGAAACATACATCTTTCTGTACTCCTTTGGGAGTCTATTACTACACTGTTATGCCATTCGGTCTTAAAAATGCTGGTACAACTTATCAGTAGGCTATGAGTACTATCTTTCATGATTATTTACGGAAGACAGTTGAATGCTATGTCGATGATATTGCTGTCAAAAGTCGTCTAAAGGAAGACCACATCCAAGACTTGAGAACTATCTTCGATCTAATGCGTCAACGTCAACTCAAGATGAATCCTACCAAGTCATTCATGGGAGTCTCTAGTGGAAAATTTTTCGGATTCGTTATTACCTCTAAAGGTATACACGTTGACCCTGAGAAAATCAAAGCCATTCAAGAGATGCATCCTCCATACAACTTAAAAGAGCTACGAGGATTCCAAAACGGCTTGCATACATCCGGAGATTCAGTTCAAATCTCTCTGGATGCTATAGACCGTTCACTCAACTCATGAAAAAAGGTGTCTTTTATTTGGACTGAAGAAAACCAGCAAGCATTTGAAGACATAAAGTGGTACTTGATGAACCCTCAAGTTCTAGTGCCTCCAGTCTTAGAAATATCCTTTTTGATGTATGTTCGAGCAATGGATCATTCATTGGGTGCCTTACTAGCTCAGAAGAAAAAAGAAGGTCATGAGCAAGCTATCTATTATCTCATCCGCATAATGATCGAGGCTGAACATCGATACAGCCCGGTAGAAAAAGAGTGTCTAGCTTTGATGTTTGCTGTTCAAAAAACCATACATTATATCACAGGTCAGACTATTCATGTTATCTCCAGAGTTAACCCTCTCCGGATCTTGATGAAGAAGCCCACTACACTCAATTCAAGACTTGCTACATGGGCCATATTGTTAGCACAATAGCATATGATCTATGTCCCATAAAAGTATGTTAAGGGTCCAGCTTTAGCTGACTTCCTCGCGGCTTATCCAATTCCGGAGACGTCTAAACTCTATGATGAAATTCCTGACGAAACTCTAGAATCTAACATGATCTCGAAAGAATTTCCTACTTGGCATCTATTCTTTGATGGAGCATCCAGAATCTGACCCAAAGGCACAATTGTCGCTGGAGTCGAAATTGTCCTAGTATCACCCGATGGCTTGGCCATTCAAAGAGCTTATTCTCTGGATGAATCATGGTCCAACAACGTGGTAGAGTACAATGCTTTGCTCATTGGTCTCTAATTAGCTAAACAGCTGGATATTAAATATCTTGAGGTTTATGGAAGAAATTCTTAATGCTCTAGGGTTCCACTACCAAATTCGTTCAACCAAAGACCAGCATATGGAACAACCAGAAGAAGTAATTATCAAAATCAATTAATCTCTTTCTTCGGCTGGCTTGATCGAGTAAAGGTGCGTAGCGACGCCAGAAGACAAGGTACAAAGGGAAGGGGACATAATCAATAGGACCTAGCTGGATCCGGGCTGGGATAGTGGCGCCCATTCCTAACCAGTTTCAATTTCGATCATGCTGGAGGGGGTTCTCTTTAGACTTCTGGCTCCGCATCCCGTGGATGAGGAACACGCCATGAATGCAAGTATCGGTTGAATGGAAATAATTCTAGTGCCATCTTTTATTTCCAAAGTCATCCCAAATCCATGGTACTTAGCATTTTCCAATCTTCCTTCCTGATTCTCCCGAAAGCGTAGGTGATTTCTCCGCGGGTGTAACGAATATTTGGAGTATGCCCGGGAACAACTCCTAGGTCAATTAAGGAGAAAATTTTGGACCCTCATGGGCAAGGATAAGGTAATGGAATTGATAGAGAAATTCATATACCTAGGTGGGATAGGAGAATTTATAAAGGGAATAGAGATGATGATAGAGATCATACTGAGAAACAAAAGAATTCCATACATAGACAACTCTTATTTGAAGGAAGTGCAAAAAATATGATCTTTTTTGTCAGGGGAATAGAATATGTTGTTTGACTTAATATAATGGGAATAGAATGCATTCTTTGCCTTAATTGATTTCCTGATTGACAATAAAGGGAAGGAGTAGAGGCAGGGTAGGCATCAAAGGCAGGTCGGATGAAGGTGCCCTTCTTTGCGGGTCGATGGGTTGATGAAAGACCTCCGAAGTTGGAATCACCTGTCAGTTGAATCTGGTTGAAATGAATCCGGGGTCGGGTTTGAGGGTTCGGAGAGCACTTGTTGGGTTAAAGATTTGTTTTTTGCTAAATGTTACGGCCTAAATGCTGAACTATTGACCCTACTTATTCGGATGGGTGTTCACCCCAAAGTGTTCCCGGACTGCATGTATACATCCGTAAGTAACTTAGTACAACATGGCAAATTTCATTTTGTCACTCCCGTTTTCCGTTATACGTACTTTCATTATACGTGTACGGATTCTCGACCTGTATCTTGACTTGTTTAGCATGGCTTGGCTTGGTTTGGTCTTGGTTTAGCTCAGCTTGGTTTATTTTGGCTTGGTTTGGGCCAAGTGGTTCATCATGATAAACCCCCCTTATAACCCAATTCTACTATCTCTCTCTCCTCATTACTCTTTCATTTATTTCTCTTCTCCATTAATTCTCTCCCAACCCTTAGGCAAGTGTCATCTTGCTTCATGGAGGAACTCCATTTTAATTGTTCTATTGTCTTCCCTATAAGCTTCTAAGACTCTTTAGTACTTAGCATTTTTGGTTTTGGAGGATAAAATCTTGTAGATCTAAGTTTACTAAAATCTTAGTTTTATTGTGTTTTGATTTACCAAACTTCATTATTTTTAAGTTTTGATTGTTCCATGTTGTAGAGAATTTAATTTTACTCAAAATAGACCTTTGAAAACCCGGATTTCGATTTGTTTTGAGTGATTTGTGAACTTGAGAAGTTCATGAGTTCCATGAACACATGTTTTCAGATTGGAGAAGAAGAACAATGCTGGGCGCATAGCATTTCCATGCGCCCACAGCAGTCTTCCTTTAGGCGTATAGCCATTTTTATGCATCCAAGGCCCCCTGCTTCCTATGCTTAGGCGTATGGCCCTTTGCACATAGCCCTGGGTGCATAGCCTTTATATACGCCCAAGTACACCCTGTTCCCCCTTCGCTTGGGCGCATAGCCCTGATTATGTGCCCACGTGCCTAGGAAGATAGTCTCCTGGCCTTCTTCCAAGTATAACTTGTCCCCATCATGTGGGCGCATGCACGTATACAGCCCTGGGCGCATGACTTCCTTAGTACATGCTCTCCATGACACACATAGCCTTGGGCACATGGCCTTAGACACATAGTCTTGGGCCCATGCCACTCCCAGTGCATACTACCCTTGGTGCATACTCTCCTTGATGCATGTTGACCCTTGGCGCACTCTTGACCAAATGAATTCTTGGTATAGAAGTACTCTTAACATGAACACGACATGACAACATGGCTTTACATGATAAATAGTGATCCGTTATGGTGCACTCTTGACAAGCAACATGACATAATAATCTTGATAGTGGCCCGCCGAGGTGCACTCTTGACAAGCAATCTTGATAAGTAAACTAACATGATAATCTTGATATGCTATTGCAACGGCTATTTTGACTTGCTAAGTAACTCTTGTCTTGACACCGTGGGTGATTGTGCTTGTATAAGCTACATGTCTCGTCTTGTATCATGTCTAGGACATGGATTTTTGGTTACCACGGTCAGGGATTCGTACTGAATCTGACTAGGTTAACAACTAGATTGATCAAGTAGTTCATAGTGAGATTTCCCAGCCACATGCAATCCCGTTATCTTGGCGCTTTATGTGGACTTGTAGCCTGCCGATGGGTAGGGGACATTTCCAGCATACTGTCATGTGTTGCACTCCCAAGTCACCTAATACAACTCTCTCAACCTGCGAAAGGATAACCTGGATTAAATCTGCAGGGTTTGTGACTGCTGGAACATCTTATTGCATCTTGTAGTAATTAGGCTTGTGATAACCCTAGTTAGTTAAAGTATCAAGCCGTACTCATTGCTTGGCCGTGATTGATAGATGGAGTCCAGTCTAGTCTTGTCTAGACAATGCCAGTACATGGTTACTTCAGCACATTACTGTTTATGCTTTACCTTATCGATAATTGGTCAGAAACTAAGTTCTGTTCAGTCGAAGGGTTACAACTCTGGTCCTTGTTTGGTTTAAGGGTTGTAACTTGGTTACTGGAATAGTTCTTTTGTTATCTCATCTTTAATCACCCTACTCTTATAACTCCAGTTTTTTTGTTATTATTTGTCTTTTGTTTTAATATGCTAGTTTTAGTTCTTAAGTGAAGCCTCCATTGTGGCACTTGCTCTTTCTGGGGTCTGACCCAACTGGTTTTGTATGGCCAGATTTTGGAGTAGCTCCCGAGGATCCTCCAGCCTTTCAGTCAGATGGTGAACACTAGACGCAACCCTGGCAACGAGTGGATTTATTTTGCTCTTCCACTCCATTGTAAATTATTCTTTTGAGGCATTTAGCCGCCGAGCAAGTGTTAGCTCATGTTGAAAGTTTATATTTTCTGTCTGCCTATGGGCTGTAACATGTTTGACAAATCCTAGGGTTGATCATGTACGACTTAAACTCTTGCTAGTCTTCGTATTTTATATGACTAGCTTCATGATCATCTGAATATGTAATGTTTGGGACGTCTTACTTTGTATGTTTGATGATCTAATATCTTGTAACTATTACTTGCTTGCTTGAGATTGAGACACTAGGCTTGTTCTTGACCCTAAGAGACTAATGGCTTATAGAAAAACCCTCATGCATCTAGACAACCGTGACCGTATATCGATGTGGGTTACACTTCAATGTACGTAGTTGGCTGTGTCTGTCCCCCGCTCTCCAGTATTCTGGTTCTGGGGCATAACACGGTTTAAGTGGTAGCCCATACAAGTCTTGTAAATCAAGATGAGTGAGGGTTTCACGGAATAGATGTCTCAATCAACACTCGCCCTTGATCTCTACTCGTGTCTTCTGAAATCTTGACCTGATCACATGCTTATATTCTCGATCTGTCTTGGTCCTTCTTTATTGTTTCCCATGTCATTTCTTCAGCGGCATTGCTCCTGGTCCTACCGATCAGCAAGGTGGAGCACCTCCAGTAAACCAGCATCAACCTGGGGACCAAGCCCAGCACTCTGGAGCAACTTCCGGAGTCATAAATTCTGGGAACCCAGAGCCCCCGGTTCAGCCAATCCAGCCTGTAGAGCCTGACAATGGGACCCTGGTAGGACTCATTAGGGAATTGCTTGCGTTACAAGATTGTCGGGACGATACCTTGCACCAGACTGTACAAGATGCTATGGGCATAGTTGGTTATGAAGAGAATAATGCAGCCAATAGCTTCAAGCGCCTGAACTCTCCTTTCTGTGATGGCAGTGAAGATGCTATTGCTCCCGATACGTGGCTTCAGGTTATAAAGGTTATCCTGGAGGCAGCTCAGATTCTAGAGGGAGAGAAGGTGGCCGTTGTGTGCCTACAGTTATTGGACTTAGCCCACAGCAGGTGGGGGATGCTAGCAGTTGGATTAGCAACGCCTATTTTGTGGACGGTATTCAGCGACAAGTTCCTGACGAATTACTTCGACGCAGTGGCTTGCTATGATCTGCAGACGAGATTCACCAATCTTAAGCAGATGGGAAGGATGGTCGATGGTTATGCGGCTGAGTTTTCAAGACTTAGTCGGTTTGCTCCTACCTTGGTGGCGACCGAATTAGACCGAGCCCAGCGATTCCAGTAGGGAGTCCACCTAGAGATCATTATATCAGTGGAGCAGTTTGAGCACCAGACGTTTGATGCCGTCTTGCGAGCAGCGAAGAGGCATGAGTATACTTCTCAGAGGATAGTAGATCGGACCGGAGGAAGGAAGAGGTCTCATGTTCAATTGTCCCAGTCATCAGCACCAGTCCCGGCAGCTAGGGCTTTGACTATTGGAGCTCCTAGGAGGGCGACCACAGTTTCGTCGGTTCAGCACTCAACACTGACGTATCCTCAGAGGCAGAAGCATTCTTTCGCAATGGGCTGCTCTCATTGTGGGAAGCCAGGACATGTAGTATCATAGTGTCGCAGAGCACAGCGATTGTGCTTGGCTTGTGGGGTACCGGATCACAAGATAGGGTGTGAAGCTGTGTTACCATTGGAAATTAAAATTCTATCCCTAAGAATTGTAATCGCCAATGAGCTCATGACCGAGAACAATGATCGTCTTCGACTTCAGGAGCTTGAACCGCTGGACGAAAAATGGTTATTAGCTCAACAACATATTGAGTTATATCATGCCCGGATCTCCAAAGCTTTCAACCGAAAGGTTAAAAAGGCGCAAATTAGTTCTTACTGTCAGATGTCCTATGACTACGATGCATATGGGTAAGGGCAAATTTGAAGCAAAGTGGGAAGGTCCCTATGTCGTAAGCAAAGTTTTCTCAAACGGAGGTTATCAATTGACTGGGATAGACGGTCGAGTGGCCATGATGCTTATCAATGACAAATTTCTAAAAAATACTATATTTGAAAAATGTATGAGATATCAATATTGTACATGATTCAAATCTTTGAATTATTATCTTTATTTACTCTTCTGTAAATAAAACCATAGATAATAATTTCTCAAAATTGGTGTTTGTCATGTCCTCATCACCTCTGAACAGACCTGGTTTCTTAAAATATGTCATGTCCACTTACCTCTGAACATATTCTCATATCTTGTTCTTGAGCCTCAATGGATCAAGAATCATCTGTGAAGGAAGAATCACGTCCTCTTAATTCTATCATTCATCCATATCCATTTGTCATGTATATATATACCTCTGGCAAAATAGTCACAACAAAGATAATATCATCATTATCTGTTATGTCCTTACTACCTCTGAACAGATATGATAGTTGATGTTGTTCTTTAAAAGAATGTGTTATGTGTAAATTACTACCAAATGCATTCTCGGAACAAAACAAAAGCAATGTTTATTCACAATCCATGGAATTTATAAGTTCATTACATTTCATGGGATAAACAAAAAGGGATGAAAAAGTAAAAGACAGATACAAGACATAATGGTGGGGTACTAAGGGCCAGGATGCGTGCCTTCAATTTTGTAATGTATTTCTCTCGATTATCCTGGCCATCAACAATGTTCTCTGTCGCCGCAGTCCTTCTGTCCTGTTCTGACATGAGCCTCAGAATAGGGGCACAACGATGCACCTATGCTTCTCGGGATACGTTCAAAGCTTGCAACTGCTGCTCCAATTCCCTCAGCTTCTGACGTTTCTCTTCCAAATGTGTTTCATAATCAGCTCGTTTGGCTATAAGGGACTCCAGCTCTGCATGAAGCCTATCTTCATCTTTCTTCAGAGCAATCACTAGGTCATCATCAAAGATAATTGTTGTCTCAGTTTTCTCCTTTAACTGAGTCAACTGACTCTCTTCTTCGACCATATCCTCTAGTTTTTGCTAAAAAAGCATTGGTTTGAATAACTTTATGGGTTAGGCGCCGATACTCGACTGCACAAGAGAGTCAAAATCACCCTTCTTCAAAGCTTGGAGAGTAGTGATGGGCTCTTGTAAGATAGCAACTAGCTGATCTAAGGCTTCTGCTCTTGCATTGTCTTCTGTCTCACGGATGGCGATTATCAAAGCTGAAGCTGTGTTCCGCAGAGCAATAAAAGATAAATATGTGGCTAGGGCTACTCTTACTAAGCTCTGCAGGCAAGTATAGAAAGATGCTACAAGTCCATCTACCACCTCACATACCAGGTCACGGCCATCTGGAGTTACATCTATATCTTTAAAGCTGACTCCTACAGGAGCTGTAACGCTCGGAACTCTAAGAGCGACAGTTGAAGGAGATGGAACTAGAGGTTGCGGGAGCGCTCTCATGGATGGCAAAACAAGATCAGTAGAGGCAACTGAAGTTGGTCTACTCTTGCTGCTCCCCGCATCTGAGCCACCAGAGATGAAGCGAATGTCTCCAGCATCCCCAGTCTCATCTTGTCCACTGTGTCGTTCTGAGACGACAATCTCTTGAACGGGTTTATCGACCACGGGAGGTTCTTCCTCATCAGAAACCTCGATGTCGACTTCTTCCTCCGACTCTTCAGAGGCTTGGTCGTCTTCGTTAGAGCCTTCCTCATCATCGACCTCAGGGTTATCGTATCCCTCGGTCTCGAGTATAGGATCCTCAGATCCCCCAACTTCATCACTTTCTGGTATCGGCGGGAACTCTTCTTCCCCTCCATGAATGGGACTCGTGATATCATCAAGCATGGGTGAGTCTTGATCTGGGTATTCAAATATGATGGGCATTTCGAGTTCCTCGGCTTCGAGCCCGAAATTCCTGAAAGATCCAAAATCAAGTCGTCGATATACTATGATATGTCTTTCAGGGTTAATTTCACCCTCAACTTTGGGCTCAAGATGCCCCTCTCCTGTCTGCTGATCATCGGGGTTGATTGCACCCTCAGATTCAATATCGAGGGTTTGTTTACCCTCTACTCTGGTCTTCAGGTCATCAATGTTCTCAGTCTCGACCAGTATGGTAGTAGATACTGGTAAGCTTTCTCCAGTGTTTGAAACATTGATACCCAATACATCATCTAAAGTACAGTCATCTTAAAAAATAAGTAACCGTTTGGCAGCATTCAATTCCTCGTCATCTTGAGGAGACTTTGCCATAGCTTGAGAAGAAGTGACGTGGGTGCCAAAAGGTCCATCAATAGTTATCTTCTTCTTTGTTACGGGTTCGACATGCCCGAAAGGAACATGAGTGGAAACATGAGGACTGATAGATAATCTGTCGACAACGAACGTGTCACGCCCCAGAACCAGAATACTGGAGAGCGGGGGCAGACATAGCCAGCTACGTATATTGAAATGGATTCCATCTCGCTATACGGTCACGGCTGTCTAGGATACATGAGGGTTTATCTACAAGCCAGCAGTCTCTTAAGGTCATGAACAAGCCTATTGTCTCAATCACAAGCAAGTAAGTAAAAGTTATAAGATGTATGATCATTAAATATACAATAGTAAGGCGTCCCAAACATTACATATTCAGCTGATCATGAAGCTAGTCGTTACAAAATGTCAGGACTAGCAAGAGTTTAGTCATACATGATCAACCCTAGGATCTGTTAATCATGTTACAGCCCGTAGGCAGACAGTAAGTAAAATGCAACCGAGCTAAACAGGTGCTCGTCGGCTAAACGCCTCAAAAGAATATTTTTATAATAAAGTGGGGGATCCAAAAATAAACCCACTCGTTGCCAGGGTTCCGTCTAGTGGCCACCATCTGGCTGGAAGGTCGGTAGATCCTCTGGAGCTGCTCCGAAATCTGGCCATACAAAACCAGCTGGGTCAGACCCCAGAAAGAGCAAGTGCCACAAAGGAGCTTCACTTAAGAACTAAAACCAGCAATCAGCACAGGAATATAAATAATATAATAAAAGACAGGAAAATATAAATAAATGGTAAAAACTAGAAATAAGGAAAATATGCCAGGGTGATATACGACGAGATAACCATGGAACTATTCAGATAGCCAGGTTACAACCCGTAAACCAAACAAGGACTGGGGTTATAACCTTTCGTCTGAATGGAGCTTGGTTTCTTACCATTTATCGAGAAAATAAATACAAGCATGCTGGTCATGTAACAGTCTGGAACAAGATCAGGGCAAGACTAGACTGGTTGGACTCCATCCAATCATTTTACGGCCAAGCAAGACCTACGGCTTGATACTTTAACTAACTAGGGTTATCACAGTCCTAGTTACTAACAAGATGCAGCGAGATTATTCCACAGCCACAAGCCCTGCAGACCATCCAGGCTACCCAGGTCGAGAGATTAGGGTTGAATTCAGGTGGGTACATCGTCCAGGAAACGTATGTACCCTTAAGTAGCTTGAAGGGTGCAACACATGACAGTGTGCTGGAAATGTGCCCTACTCGACGGCAGGCTACAGATCCCAAGCGCGCCCAGGTAACGGGATTGCCTGTAGCTGGAAAATCTCTTCATGACTAATGTATTAATCTAGTTGTTAACCTTAGTCCATTTTAGTAGGTACTCCTGACCATGGTACTCAGGAGTCCCCTTCTAGACATGATGCAAGACAGGACTGGATTTTTTGTACAAGCACAATCACCCACGGTGTCCAGGATTAATTATACAGGTCATGTCAAGTCAGGTAGCCGTCGCAACAGCTATTCAAGATATAACATGTCAGATTATCAGATCAAGTGTACTAGTCAGGAGTACGCCACGACGGGCCACTATCAGGTCATGTCAGGTTACTCATGTCAGGAGGGCACCACTACGGGTCACAATCGTGTCAGGCTTAGTTATCAATTCCAAGCATGTTACATCAATTCAGGATTATCAAGTTCAGGACAAAAGGCGTAAGGATATAAAATGGACGTTAAATATCTAATAAAATATCAATATACAGGGCTATAAATCCAGGATAAGGAAAATAAAACCAAACTGACATGCTAATATAAGATCAAGTCTGCCAAAGGCCATACGCTCAGGTAGGCATACGCCCAGGTAAGCATACGCTCCCAAAAGGTAGCGTAAAAGGCAGCGTATGGGGGGTCACAAAGCTCTCGGGTTAAACCAGGGTGACAAGATAGGCTAGCATACGCTCAAGCCAGCGTACGCCTTGCTCGCTCAAGCTAGCGTACCAAGGCACGCGTACGCTCAAGCTAGCGTACGCTCAAGACATGCTGCCAACAGGCAGCGTATCAAGATGAGCGTACGCTCACTAAAGAGCAGCGTACGAAGGCTAGCGTACGCTCGCTAAAGAGCAGCGTACGAAGGCTAGCGTACGCTTGCTAAAGAGCAGCGTACGACTCAGCGACATAAGCTAAAAAGCTAGCTCACTGTTCACAGTCTTCTCCAAATGGCAAGAACAGCAAGAACTCCAAGGATGGAACCCAAAACTCCAAATGCTCATAACTTGGTCAAAACAAGTCCGAATCCAACTTTCCAAAGGTCAAAATTGGGTAGAATAAAATTATCTACAACATGGAACCATTCAAACTTGAAAACAAGGAAGTTTAATAGATCAAAACACCAAAAATCCAAAAATAGCAAAACTCTAGATCTACAAGAATTAAAGCCTCAAAATGGAAAATGACAAGTTCTAATGTGGTTTAGAATCATGAGAAGAAGCTAATGGAACTATAAAATGAGTTCTCTTATGGAAGCAAGTTGCACTTGCCTAAGGGTTTGGGAGTTATGGAGAGGAAGGAAGAAGAAGAAGAAATAAATGAGAGTTATGGAGGAGAGAGAAGGTTGGTGGGGAAATAAATATCATGGGTGGTGGTAGGTAGGGGGTTCACCTTGGTCCATGATGGACCAAGCAACCAGCCGGCCAAACCAAACCAACCCAAACCGAGAGTTAAACCAAGCCAAGAAAACTAAACAAGGAACAATACAAGAAAATACGTACACGTATTTCCAAAATACGTAATACGAACCACAGACATTACAACTCTACCCACCTTAAAAGAATTCCGTCCTCGGAATTTAATTAAGAGGCTAGAGGGACAAGAACAAGCTATACTATTCACAGGCAATTATACTAGGCAATCAATCAATCATGCAAGCAAGGAATTGATGGCTTGAGGCATAAGAAAGACATTATACCTCACGAGTCAAACAAGTCGGGATATCGTGATCGGATATCATTCTCACGCTCCCACGTTGACTCACCCAAAGAGTGATGACCCCAAGCAACTCGGACTAACTTGATAGTCTTGTTCTTGAGGATCTTCTCTCTTCGATCCAATATAGATACGGGCCTCTCCTCATACGAAAGGTTGGTACCAACAACCAATTCCGAATGATCTAGGATGTAGCTCGGGTCCGGGATGTACCATCGTAATTGGGATACGTGGAACACGTCATGCACCTCGCTTAGCGACGGTGGAAGAGCGAGACGATAGGATACATCTCCTACTCGCTCCAGAATGTCAAACGGTCCTATATACCTAGGACTAAGCTTGTCCCGTACGCCGAAATGAATGACGCCACGGTTAGGCGAAATCCTCAGGAATACATGATCGCCGACCGAAAACTCAAGAAGACGTCGATGAGAATCGGCCCAATGACGCTGGCGATCTTGGGCAACTCGAAGATGATCTCTAACTCGCCTGACCACTTCAACTGTCTGGGCAATCATTTCTGGACCGAGCATCTGCCTCTCTCTAACATCATCCCAGGCTAGCGGGGATCTGTACTTCCTACCATATAGTGCCTCGAACGGTGCCATCTGGATACTGGCCTGGAAACTATTATTGTATGAGAATTCCACCAGGTGCAAATGATCTTCCCATGAACCACCAAAGTCAAGTGTGCAAGACCGCAACATGTCTTCAAGAGTCTGGATCGTGCGCTCCGACTGGCCATCTGTCTGCGGGTGATATGCGGAACTGAACTGGAGATGAGTCTCCAAACTCTCTTGCAAGCTACGCCAAGAGTGCGACGTAAATCTTGAATCTCTGTTCGAGGTGATACTGACTGGCACTCCGTGCAATCTGACAATCTGCCTGAGGTACATCTCTGCTAACTGAGCCGTCGACTGACCAACTCTGAATAGAAGAAAGTGAGCCACCTTCGTGAGCTTGTCAACTATAACCCAGATAGCATCTCTACCAGCTGGGGATCTAGGTAGTCCAGTCACAAAATCCATGGTCACATGCTCCCACTTCCATTCTGGAATCGGTAAGGGCTGAAGAAGTCCAGCCGGTCTCTGATGTTCGGCTTTAACTTGTTGACAAACCAAACACCGAGAGACAAACCGAGCTATCTCCCGCTTCATGCCATTCCACCAGAAGTGCTGACGGATATCACGATACATCTTCGTACTGCCAGGATGGATGGAATACTGAGAACTATGCGCCTCTGACATGATCTCCTGTCTGATATCTCCACTGGGTACACAAAGACGCTTACCATGCCTGAGTGTACCATCCTTATGAATATATAACTCTGGTCTTCGTCCTGCTTCACACTCTGCTCTGAGTCGCTGAAGCTTGGAATCTGCCGACTGCGCCATCCGGATCCTCTCGACTATAGTGGACTGAACTTGCATACTGGCCATCAATGCCACACTGGAAGGGAGAACAACTTCAATACCCATCTTCTGAAGATCTGCTAACAGCTCTGGTTGCGCTGTTAGGAAATAAGCTCTGGCTCTCCTGCTCAATGCATCTGCCACGACATTGGCCTTCCCAGGATGATACTGCAAGCTGACATCATAATCCACAAGAAGCTCCAGCCACCTCCTCTGACGCATGTTAAGATCTGGGTGAAAACATACTTCAGGCTCTTGTGGTCGGTGAAAATCTCCACCCTATCTCCATACAAGTAGTGCCTCCACAACTTAAGTGCAAACACCACTGCTGCCAACTCTAAGTAATGGGTTGGGTAATTCCTCTCATGATCACGAAGTTGTCGTGACGCATAAGCTATCACCTTCCCATGCTGCATCAGAACACATCCTAAACCTCTGCCTGATGCATCACAATATACTGAGAATCCTCCGGTTCCATCTGGAAGCGTGAGAATAGGAGCTGTTATCAATCCTCGCTTCAACTGCTCAAAAGAACTCTGACACTCTGCTGTCCAAGCGAACTATGCATCCTTGCGGGTCAACTGGGTCAATGGCACTAAAATCCGAGCAAAGTCTGAAACAAACCGCCGGTAATAGCCGGCCAACCCAAGAAAACTGTGAACCTCTGCAACTGTGCTGGGCACTGGCCATGACTCAATAGCCAAAATCTTCTGGGGATCCACTTCTACTCCTCCTCTGGTGATGATATGACCCAAGTACGAAATGCGATCGAGCCAGAACTCGCATTTACTGAACTTGGCATATAACTGGTGCTCCCTGAGAGTCTGAAGAACCACACGAAGATGCTGCTCATGCTCCGCCTCACTCTTGCTGTAGACCAGGATGTCATCCAAGAACACAATCACAAACTGATCCAAGTAAGGCATGAAGATGCGATTCATGAGGTCCATGAATACTGTCGGCGCATTGGTTGCTCCAAAAGGCATAACAAGGAACTCCTAATGCCCATATCTCGATCTAAAAGCTGTCTTCGGGATGTCCTGCTCTCTGACTCTGATCTGATGATAACCTGAACGCAAATCAATCTTCGAGAAGACTGAAGCCCCCTTGAGTTGATCAAACAAGTCATCTATCCTTGGAAGAGGGTATCTGTTCTTGATTGTTACAGAGTTCAAGGTACGATAATCAACACATAACCTGGACGTACCATCCTTCTTTTTCACAAGAAGCATCGGGGCTCCCCAAGGCGATCCACTAGCATGTATGAATCCCTTGGTTCTGAGTTCCTCAATCATCTTGTACAATATCTCCAATTCTGACGGTGCCATCCTGTAGACTCTCTCTGACACTGGGGCTGTCCCGGGAATCAAGTCTATAGTGAACTCGATCTCCCGCTCCGGGGGCATCCCTGGAAGCTCTTCTGGAAAAACATCTGGAAACTCCTCGACTATCCTGGGCAACTGAACTGCTGCTACTGCCATCCGTAATATCGGAGGAGAAGGCTCAACTTCACCTCGGGAAAAGGAAAACTCTGGCTCGCCTGGAACGCTAAAAACAACCCTACCAATATGGCATTCTATCCTAGCATACTGATTTCTCAACCAATCCATCCCTAAGACCACATCATAATCGGTCATCGGGAACTCTATCAATCTAGCGGGGAATTCCCTACCGCTAACTACGATCCGACACGAGGAAAACACTCTATCTACTCCCACAAGTCCGTTACCAGTAAGTATATTGAGCCTTACTGATAATGACTCGGGCTCCAATCCTATCCGTGTCGCGAATCGTGCAGACATAAAAGAATGCGATGCACCAGAATCAAATAAAGCTGAAGCTGGAAAGGAGTTGACGAGAATAGTACCTGCCACTACCTCTCCTGGTGCCAATCCTTCCTCCACGGTCATCACTATAGCCTGACCGTGCCCTCGGGGTGCTGGTCCCCTCTGCTGAATTCCTCGCTGCCTATTCTGACTCAAGGCCTGGGCTTGAACATACTGCTGGGGGTTTTGCTGCTGAAATGCCTGGGACTGAGGCGGCAAAGGCCTCATCAATGGATACTGCTGCTGCTGCTGGACTGGTGCTGGTCCTCTCACCGAAGAACTAGAAAGGTTGGATGAGGATGAACCACCCCTGTTCGGACAGGATCCAACCCTATGGTCTGCTGCTCCACAAACCAGACACAATCCCTGTGCCCTACGACACTCTGCCACTACATGACCTGGCTTCCCACAATGAGAACAACCCACTGCGGAAGACTGCTTCTGCTTCTGCTGCTGCTGAGGGTACGTCGGAGTGGAATGCTGAACCGACGTCACTGAGGCCGCTCGCCTCGGAACTCCAATAGTCAAGGCCCTGGCTGCCGGGGCTGGTGCCGAAGACTGATTCATCTGGCCGTGAGATCTCTTCCGACCTCCAGCCCTATCCACAATCCTCTGGGAGGTATACTCATGCCTCCGAGCTGCTCTTAAGACTGCATCAAAAGTCTGATGCTCAAACTGCTCAACTGCTAACAAGATCTCCAGGTGAAGTCCCTGCTGGAACCGCTGGGCTCTATCATACTCGGTTGCCACCAAAGTGGGAGCAAACCGACTAAGTCTAAAAAACTCGGCCGCATATCCATCGACCGTCCTGCTACCTTGCTTCAAATTGGTAAACCTCGTCTGCAGATCATACCGAGCCACGGCATCAAAATACTTGGTCTGGAATCTCTCTCTGAATACTGCCCAAGCAATGGGTGCTACTAATCCAACGGCCTGCGCTGCCCACCAGCTGCGGGCAAGATCTAATAGCTGCAAGCGCACCACGGCTACCTTCTCATTCTCTGGAGTCCTGGCTGCTTCAAGAACCACCTCTGTGTCCTGAAGCCATGCATCTGCTGCGATAGCATCTTCACTACCGTCGAAGAATGGAGGGTTCAAGCGCTTGAAGCTGTTGGCCGCGCTGTTCCCTGGATGACCACCCCGGGTCAAAGCATCCGTCACTGCCTGGTGCAAGGCATCTCCACGCCGGTCTTGGGAAGCTATCAAGGTCCTGACGAGTCCTACTAATGTGCCATCATCATGTTCGGCAGGCTGAACTGGCTGAACTGGGGGCTCTCCCTCAATAGATGCAACTCTGGAGGCTACTCCGGAGTGCTGGACTTGATCTCCAGGTTGCTGCTGGTCCGCGGGAGGTGCTCCGCCTTGCTGGTCGGCCGGGTCAGGTACTATGCTGCTGAAGAAGACGACATAGGAAACAATAAGGAAGGACCAGGACAGATCAACGATACAAGCATATGATCAGGACAAGAATCCAGGGATTCAGAAGATACGAGCAGAGATCAAGGGCGAATACTGATTGAGACATCTATTCGGTAAACCCTCACATATCTTGATTTACAAGACCTGCATGGGCCACCACTTAAACCATGTTACGCCCCAGAACCAGAATACTGGAGAGCGAGGGCAGACATAGCCAGCTACGTATATTGAAATGGATTCCATCTCGCTATACGGTCACGGCTGTCTAGGATACATGAGGGTTTATCTACAAGCCAGCAGTCTCTTAAGGTCATGAACAAGCCTATTGTCTCAATCACAAGCAAGTAAATAAAAGTTACAAGATGTATGATCATTAAATATACAATAGTAAGGCGTCCCAAACATTACATATTCAGCTGATCATGAAGCTAGTCGTTACAAAATGTCAGGACTAGCAAGAGTTTAGTCATACATGATCAACCCTAGGATCTGTTAATCATGTTACAGCCCGTAGGCAGACAGTAAGTAAAATGCAACCGAGCTAAACAGGTGCTCGTCGGCTAAACGCCTCAAAAGAATATTTTTACAATAAAGTGGGGGATCCAAAAATAAACCCACTCGTTGTCAGGGTTCCGTCTAGTGGCCACCATCTGGCTGGAAGGTCGGTAGATCCTCTGGAGCTGCTCCGAAATCTGGCCATACAAAACCAGCTGGGTCAGACCCCAGAAAGAGCAAGTGCCACAAAGGAGCTTCACTTAAGAACTAAAACCAGCAATCAGCACAGGAATATAAATAATATAATAAAAGACAGGAAAATATAAATAAATGGTAAAAACTGGAAATAAGGAAAATATGCCAGGGTGATATACGACGAGATAACCATGGAACTATTCAGATAGCCAGGTTACAACCCGTAAACCAAACAAGGACCGGGGTTGTAACCTTTCGTCTGAATGGAGCTTGGTTTCTTACCATTTATCGAGAAAATAAATACAAGCATGCTGGTCATGTAACAGTCTGGAACAAGATCAGGGCAAGACTAGACTGGTTAGACTCCATCCAATCATTTCACGGCCAAGCAAGACCTACGGCTTGATACTTTAACTAACTAGGGTTATCACAGTCCTAGTTACTAACAAGATGCAGCGAGATTGTTCCACAGCCACAAGCCCTGCAGACCATCCAGGCTACCCAGGTCGAGAGATTAGGGTTGAATTCAGGTGGGTACATCGTCCAGGAAACGCATGTACCCTTAAGTAGCTTGAAGGGTACAACACATGACAGTGTGCTGAAAATGTGCCCTACTCGACGGCAGGCTACAGATCCCAAGCACGCCCAGGTAACGGGATTGCCTGTAGCTGGAAAATCTCTTCATGACTAATGCATTAATCTAGTTGTTAACCTTAGTCCATTTTAGTAGGTACTCCTGACCGTGGTACTCAGGAGTTCCCTTCTAGACATGATGCAAGACAGGACTGGATTTTTTGTACAAGTACAATCACCCACGGTGTCCAGGATTAATTATACAGGTCATGTCATGTCAGGTAGCCGTCGCAACAGCTATTCAAGATATAACATG
Organism: Iris pallida; assembly: GCA_029216955.1. Classification (NCBI taxonomy): domain Eukaryota; kingdom Viridiplantae; phylum Streptophyta; class Magnoliopsida; order Asparagales; family Iridaceae; genus Iris; species Iris pallida. The sequence continues at coordinate 10,281,098 of JANAVB010005600.1, forward strand.
TCAGATTATCAGGTCAAGTGTACTAGTCAGGAGTGCGCCACGACGGGCCACTATCAGGTCATATCAGGTTACTCATGTCAGGAGTGCACCACTACGGGTCACAATCGTGTCAGGCTTAGTTATCAATTCCAAGCATGTTACATCAATTCAGGATTATCAAGTTCAGGACAAAAGGCGTAAGGATATAAAATGGACGTTAAATATCTAATAAAATATCAATATACAGGGCTATAAATCCAGGATAAGGAAAATAAAACCAAACTGACATGCTAATATAAGATCAAGTCTGCCAAAGGCCATACGCTCAGGTAGGCATACGCTCAGGTAAGCATACGCTCCCAAAAGGTAGCGTAAAAGGCAGCGTATGGGGGGTCACAAAGCTCTCGGGTTAAACCAGGGTGACAAGATAGGCTAGCGTACGCTCAAGCCAGCGTACGCCTTGCTCGCTCAAGCTAGCGTACCAAGGCACGCGTACGCTCAAGCTAGCGTACGCTCAAGCTAGCGTACGCTCAAGACATGCTGCCAACAGGCAGCGTATCAAGATGAGCGTACGCTCACTAAAGAGCAGCGTACGAAGGCTAGCGTACGCTCGCTAAAGAGCAGCGTACGAAGGCTAGCGTACGCTCGCTAAAGAGCAGCGTACGAAGGCTAGCGTACGCTTGCTAAAGAGCAGCGTACGACTCAGCGGCATAAGCTAAAAAGCTAGCTCACTGTTCACAGTCTTCTCCAAATGGCAAGAACAGCAAGAACTCCAAGGATGGAACCCAAAACTCCAAATGCTCATAACTTGGTCAAAACAAGTCCGAATCCAACTTTCCAAAGGTCAAAATTGGGTAGAATAAAATTATCTACAACATGGAACCATCCAAACTTGAAAACAAGGAAGTTTAATAGATCAAAACACCAAAAATCCGAAAATAGCAAAACTCTAGATCTACAAGAATTAAAGTCTCAAAATGGAAAATGATAAGTTCTAATGTGGTTTAGAATCATGAAAAGAAGCTAATGGAACCATAAAATGAGTTCTCTTGTGGAAGCAAGTTGCACTTGCCTAAGGGTTGGGGAGTTGTAGAGAGGAAGGAAGAAGAAGAAGAAATAAATGAGAGTTATGGAGGAGAGAGAAGGTTGGTGGAGAAATAAATATCATGGGTGGTGGTAGGTAGGGGTTCACCTTGGTCCATGATGGACCAAACAACCAGCCGGCCAAACCAAACTAACCCAAACTGAGAGTTAAACCAAGCCAAAAAAACTAAACAAGGAACAATACAAGAAAATACGTACACGTATTTCCAAAATACGTAATACGAACCACAGGCATTACAGAACGCGGAAAGGATATCACTAAAAAAAAGGTGTGTCAGAATATCTTATTAAAAAGAATTAGTTATAATAAATGGGGCAACATTAATAAGCCTTACCTGGATGGGAGGAGTCATCTACCGTCAACAGCTATTCTCGTGGAGCCGATGAAGGCAGCAACTCTGGCTCGACTCTAGCTGGGCCCGACTCTTCTGTTCTAGCAGCCTTCCTGGCTAAAGATGCTGCTCCTTGACTAGTTTCTTCTGCAGAAGCCTTCCTCTTATTGCTGACAGAGGGTGCAGGATCATTCTGGGATGACAATTCTTCACTTGAGTGAAGACGAGTTTGTGATCTCGTCACCCTAGCAGCAGAGGAGGCAACCATCTCATGATGGGTATCTGCTTTACTTTTCTTCTTCTTCCTTTTCCTCTGTGGAAGATCTCGAGAGGAGGAAGTCTAAGTTCCTTGCTGAGATGGTATGATCGGAATATATATGGCAGATAATATCGGATCTTGATCTAAATCAACCGTTTACAAAGGCGCTTTACCAGGTGCATTATCCTCTGCCTCCGCTAGGTTGATCTGAGCAGCCACCAATCCCCTTGGATTTTTCAGGCGACTTGTGAAACTCGTTCTCGGGTCGTAACCCTCAAAGAAGGTATTGGCAGAAGTATAAAACAGTACATATGTGTTCAATATATGCAATGGCGGGTTGATATCAGGCAGATTGAATTGAGCTTTCGTCCCTCGAGAGCTATAGTATTGCTAAGCGCGGGCTCCATCTACCAAACCACCAACTCCCTCTAATACGGTGGTTGCATTGCACACGTGCCATTGATCATATCTAAATTGTCGGACAAATCTACTCGGCAGATAGGGTGCTAGATAACACCCATCATCAACACGATAGACCAAAAGTGATGGTCTAATCGCCACCAACCAAAAGAAAAGTTCTGTGTCCATTGGAGTATGGACATTCTCTATATCATAAAAATAATCAAGTCCATCATATTCAGCACGCACATCTGGGATTTTGTAATAGAATACCAAGTTATTTCCTCGATTCGATGCCCTACGGCAATCTTCGATCTTGGTCACATTCCACTTCGACCTCTTCTATTTATAGAGAAGAAGTCCTGCTAAGTTTTCATCTGGAGCCTGTCCAGGATTCATCAGGGAAGGATGGTGATAGAGCAACCATCCAAACAAATATGTAAAGGGCATTTCTGTGCGAGAAAATTCACTCCGCTGAGGGTCAGACAGCAGTGTAGTAGAGATTTCACGAAAGTCAGCACATAATCTGCATGTCATGGCTGCTAACAAGTTCGTTGGTCGTCCAAATACTAGACGGACGGCTGCAAAAAGGGTTCCTGCGTGGATCCTGTCCACCACACAGTTGCCTGGAACCACGAAGTGCTTCAGCCAGATGGATAAAAATCCGGCTGACAAAGCTTCCCGTGACATAGGTCTGCCACTTTGTTGAGCGTAACTCTCTGTGGTTGTCCCAACCGGGAAACCGTTCCATTCTTCAGTCAGCTTCCGATCGATGATCTTCAATTCCTTCATAAAAGCCTCAAGTTCATCAGGGCTCAATGGTTAAAAGACTCGTGGCTGGCAATGCAACGTATCATTACATTTATCCTTCTTATTATGACCCAGGAAAATATATACTGTCCATTTTGAAGTATAACATTTGCCTGCAGCCTTGCTGTCTATATAGAAAGAACAAGCAAAATAATGGCAAAGGAGTTTTTCAAAGACTTCAGTCATCTTCGTATTGGTTTTCTTCAATCCTTCTATTTCTTCTTTGGTTGGGACATACTCCTCGTAAGGATATCCCCCGGTAGGTAGAAAAGAGATTTACCGCATCTCATGATGCACAAATCCTATCTCTCCATGAGTACTCCAGATGAATCTCTCCAGCAATGTAAGGAAGAGATTTTGGTTCACTGCCACACTGTAAGCAGTTGACTGAACAGCATGGTACAAATCCAATACTGTAAGTTCGAGGGCAAAGTGCGATAGGGCCCACTGAGAGATGTTTCTCCAATGATTATTGTTGTGGTTCATCAAACCTGTCATCCTGGGCATCTTGGGAGGATATGATCCTTTCTTCTGATAAAAAATATTTGTAAAGGTTTGCACTTGAGATGGCATTATCAAAGACGATTCCTCAGAAGGAATACAACTGGGTCGTAGGCCTCGCATGTGCACACCGTGCTGACGTGCAGACGAACTATAAAACACGTCCCTTCTTTGTGCATCGTAGCGATGAAGTATTTTTTCGACCTTAGCTTTTTGAGCAGGAGTTAGGTGCCAGTCCATTTTTAGGGGATGGCTAACATGATTATACGATTCCAGAGACAAGTCTCTCAGTAAGCCTGGAAGAAAGACCATCGTATCGTCTCGCAGAAATAGACGATATCTTCTCTTTGCTTGCGACTGAGAAAGTGGGTGGACAACATCATTGAAGAGGAAGAGCGACTTCGGAAATGAAATACGGTTCGGAGACGACATGGGTTGTCCATTTAGCATACTCAGAAGAGTTTTATAATGTTGCCCTCTGATCAAATCTTGTCTATCTCTGGGTTCCTCTTCAGATGATTGAGAAAATCGTACGTGAGAAAGATCTTCACGATATAAAGGAGTGTTGAATGCATTCTCCACTTCTTTGGCATGCGGGTCCTCTCAGATATCAACTGTAAAGAAAAAAAAGATTGAAACAAAGAGTTAGATAAACTATCATCCTTTTGCCTTAAAGATAGAGGGGCGCCTAAACCACAAAGTGGCGCCTAATTCCAAGAAGGCGCCTCATCAGTGGCACCTAAACCGAAGAAGGCTCCTCATCAGTGGTACCTAGCTTCTAAGAAGGCGCCTCATCTGTGGCGCCTAGTTCAAAGAAGGCACCTCCTTGGTGGCATCTCGTTTAAAGGAGGCGCCTAGCTCAGATGGCGCCCAAACAGAGTTAGGCACCATTTTATGGTCAAGTCAATTGGTGTCCAGAATAGGACACAAATGACGTTTTGGGGTGCCACTTGGGCAAAGTCAATTTGAACCCAGAAGAAGGTGCAAATGACAAAAATGCTTCATTAAAGGTGCATGTTTGCGACACGTACCACTTATCATTAGAGCAGGTTATACAATGGCGTACGGCGGTAGCAGAGGCGCCAATGCAACACTCGAAGGAGGAGTGGAGGCACACAGCGGTGGAACGACGTCGGGATCGTTAATCTGCAGCGTTCCAGGACGGCAATACGGTGGTTGAGCTGCGGCGGGCAGAGCGTCGACGGCAGGGGCCTTTCCCTTAGTGGCAGTAGACTTGCGAGGGGCCATTGCTACAGTTGGCTTAAGAACGAAGGAGAAGAGGAGATGAAGAGCTGGGGAAGAAATGAGAAAGTAAAGAAAAGAGAAACCTCTCTCTTGGCCTATTTGTAGACGCTTGAGACGTTTAGGCGCCACTTTAGTTCTCGAGGCAATCTCACAGTAGATGAAAAGGCAAAATCTCTTGGGATCCTGTGCGAATTTTGTTGCATTTAATGAGCGCCGTCATTCAAAATATTTCAAACGTTTGGACGCCCAAGTTTGAAAACTTTGAAGGGGGACTTGTAGGCGCTCAAATATCTACCTCTCTTAGGCGCCTAACACTCTTAGGCGCCTAACTCTCTCAGTTGCCCATTATTTTTAGGAGCTCTGTTCTCCTAGGCTCCCTGTTTATCTAGGCGCATATCTCTCTGAGGCTCTCTGTTTACTTAGGCACCTATTACTATTAGGCGCTCAGTTTTCTTAGGTGTCTATTCTCTTGGGCGCCAATTTTCTCAAATATCCAATTTTTTTGATGACGTCCGTAAATCCACGTGGCGTGTTAAGCTTCTATACATACTTTCGAGCTTTTCGAAGAACGTGCCTATCACTCGCCCATGATCATGCGCCTATTCCGCATAGGTGCCACATGTCAATAGGCACCTCTGTCAAAGTAGGCGCCCATCTACAAGGAGGCGCCTACTTTGAATAACTGCTAGGTGGTTATTCTTTTGTTCTATAAATAGAGTCTCACTCCCCTAACGTACAGAGACGGAGAGGAAGGGTATAGTTGGAGCACTCATCACACTTCCATTTTCTGTAATCATCAATCCTCAAGAGCAAGTTCTTCAACCGTTAATCGAAGCCAAAGTTTTGTCGATACTTCTACACGATCGAGCCATACAAAAAATTCCTCGTCAATAGAAGCTCCGAGACATAGTGACAAGCTTGCTTCCATCCACAATCGCCTCGTCAAAGGGACAAAGCGGTCGTCAATCAGACCGGACTCCTATAGTTATACTTCTCCAAAATTCATTGTATTCATGTACGATTCTTTAAAGTTTGTAATAAAACTTTTTGTTTTTGCAAACATAGATAACTGACAAGAAAGATCTCATCATAATCTACGTCCTTCCGCTGACCGTAATCTTTAATTACCAGCCTCGCTTTGTATCGAGGGTGAGTAGCATCGTATGTTTGCTTTACTCTAAACATCTACCGGTTTTTTAAATCCTTCTTACCCTTTGGCAACCACACTATATCATAAGTTGAGTTGGCCTGTAAGGAGCTCATCTCCTCCTGTATAGCCTCCATCCACTCTTGTCTATGTTCATCATCCATAGCCTCTATAAAACTTTCGAGATCTCCCCCGTCAGTCAGTAGCTCATACTTATCTGGTGAGTATCTCTTAGATGGTCGACGCGCTTTGTCGCTCCTTCTTAACGGAACCACTGGTGCAGACTGTATATCAACGACATCCTCCCCTTCAGGAACTACCTCCCCAGCAAGCTCATCCTCTTGATGGTTATCCTAACCTCTATCAGGAGGCTGATGATCAAGATTGGGAGCAACTTCATGTATTAACTCCCCCATAATTGGATCCTCTGCAATGTCCTCTGAAAACTGCTCGAAGCGAAATGACTCTAACTGATGTAATTCTTCAGCCTCATAAGGCATCTCAGAATCTTGAGTGTTAGTCATAGTCTGATCCTCGACAAATACCACATCCCTACTTCTGTAGAGATTGTTTTTACAGGATCGTAGAGTCTATAGCCAGACTCATCCTAACCGTAGCCGACAAAGACGCACCGCCTAATCTTCGGCTTAAGTTTGGATCTCTCGTCCTTCAGTACATACACGAAGGCCTTACAACCAAACACTCGCATATGATTGTTTGACGGCTCTTTGTCGTACCATACTTTATCAGGCACATCATCCTGCAAAGGGCCACTGGGAGATAAATTAATAACATAAGCAGTTGTGTAAAGTGTCTCACCCCAATAGCTATCTGTCAAGTTTTCTTTTGACATTAAACACTGTACCCTCTCCATTAGCATCCTGTTCATGCACTATGCTACACCATTGAGCTGCGGTGTCTTTGGTGGAGTCTTCTGGTGTCGTGTACCTTGCTCTATGCAATAAGCATCAAAGGGACCAATGTCCTCTGCCATTGTCGGACCGAACATAGAGCAGCTTCTTGTCCGTCTCTCTTTCAACTGACGCCAGAAACTCTTTGAAAGTGGACAGCACCTGATCCTTGATTTTTAAGGCATAGATCCAAACCTTTACTATAAGAAACCATGGTGTCTTACAACAGTCAAAAACTATTGCAAAAATAATATAAGTCATTGCAAAATCAATCTGCAACAGTTATTGGAACCATTGTAAATTCGATCGTTGCAGATTCCTTGTGCAACGATTATATGAGATTTTTGCAACGTTTCTATAAATAGTTGCAAGTAACGTATTATGCAACGGATCTCATGTTAATGCGTCACAGTTACATTGTATTTTCAATAATATATTTGGCAACGATTAACAAGCCATTGTGAATATTCAGGTTCGCGTGATGGTCGATAACTTTTAACTAAAATATTTTATGCAACGATTAAAAATTGTTGCGCATAATAGGCAACGATCAATATCAAGTACCTTTTTTATCGCCACTAGGGCTCGACCTCCCGACCTCCTGGATCACATGCCTCCTCTCTACCATTAGGCTAGAATCTCATTTAGATATAAATACTTATATACATAATATATATATGCTTATATCATTTTCATCAATTGAAGCTTTTGGATCGATGTTAAATATTAATTATCTAATATATTTTTTAGCGAACAAGGAACCAATTAATATGAGTAATTCTAATGCTTAAATCTATATTGTGTATAAACAAAATTTAAATTGGACATTGAATTTGCAACAGCTATAAACAAAATGTTGTGAGATCAATATTTTTCTAATAGTTGTTTATTATTTTGACAATGGTTATCATAAACGTTGTTATTTAATAAAAAATTACAACTAGTAGCATAAATAGTTGCACAATCATAAAATAATAACTCACTCACAATAGGTTGCAAAAATTGTTGTACAACTGTTGCTAACAATGAGCCTTTTTATGAGGCTTTAAATTTGTGACAAATATTTAAAACCCTTGCATAACTCTTGTCCATTCAACTCACTTTGACAACACTTTCCTAAAACTGTTGCTTGACCATTGTAAAAAAGAAAAACGTTTAGCAAGCATTTACGAACCGTTGTAAAAAGTGTATTAGGCAATGGTTAATCTCTAACCATTGTAAATATATTTAATTTAGAAATGGTTATTTCAACCATTACGTAATTGTTGCAAATTATAGTTTCAGCAACAACCATATAAGCGTTGCACTAAACCCGTTGCAAAATAGGGGTATTTTTTGTAGTGCTTCTTGGAACAATCATCAATAAACATCATTAAATAGGAAGCACCATCAATAAATTTTACCTTCATAGGACCGCAGACATCCGAGTAATTCAACTCGAGCAACGTCGACTTCCTCGAACTTGGGTGACTTTAGAAAAATACCATATTTTGCTTTTCCGCCAAACAGTGTGTGCATCTCTCCAATTTCATAGACTTTAGCCCTGGAATCATCTTCATCTTCACCAAGTAGCTCATCCCCTTCTCGCTAATATGGCTAAGTCGCCTGTGCCACATCTTGGTAGACGCATCGGTAGCTGCGTTCACCTCAGGTGCTCTATGTGCGCTCCCTTCCATATAATAGAGTCTGGACTTCTTGTTTCCTCTATCAATTACCATCAAACCTCTAGAAAGTTTCTACTAACCATTCCCGAAGTGATTGAAGAAACCTTCGTCATCCAACCTTCCAAACAACACCAGGTTGAAACGAATATCTGGGACATGATAGACATCTTTGAGAACAAAAACTGCACCCGTCTCTGTCCTCAAATGCACATCTCCAACGGCAATCACCTTCGACACATCTTCGTTGTCCATCTTTAATACTCTACAGTCGCTTATCGTGTAAGTGGCAAATAGTGCCCTATTATGAGATACGTGCGCTGAAGCACCCGAGTCCACCAGCCAAGAATTATCATCGCAGACGAGGTTCATGACAACCTCATGATCACCTACGATGATCACATCGTCTCCATGTGTCGAGGTCGCCACTGTAGTGTTCTCACTTTACTTTCCCTTGTCGTCATTTTTCTCCCTTTTCCAAGCGAAATAGTTCCGCTTGATGTGACCCTTCTTGCCACAATGGTAACACTCTGAGTCTTCGTACCAATCATTGGACTTGCCCCTGCCCTTGTCTTTGCCACCACCTGGACCCCTGCTTTTGCCCCTTTTGCGGCTCTGTGAAACTAACGCCTCTGACTGGTAGGATGTGGATGAAGTACCCTGAGAACGTCTCCGCATCTCTTCATTCAGTGCCCCGCTCCTGGCAAACTCTAGACTAACCATTCCTTCAGGAGCAAAAGAGGTCATAGATACTGGTACAATCTCCTACGAGTTTGAAAATGTACATAGCAACCAAGTTCCTGAACTCGTCGTCGAACTTGACTCCCATAGAGGATAGCTGGTCAACCACGCCTTGGAGCTCACTTAAGTGATCCCAAATGGACACACTATCTTTGTACCGCAGACCCATCATCATCCGGATCAGGAGTAATTTATTTACCTCGGTCTTCTTCGCATACAAAGATTCCAGCTTATCCCACAATATCCTCGCATGCTCAATATTAGCAACATGATTATACACGTTCTCATCAACGATCTGTTTTACGTATCCATACACCTATATATGCTCGAAATTCTAGTTCTTTTCAAATTTACCACTGGGCCTTTCGGAAGTAAATACCGACAGATGCCACTTCCTGACAAATAGTAAATCCCTCATCTTGCTCCTAAAGTAGTGATAGTTGGTACCATTTAGGTTTACCATGTGCACCAGTTTCGCATCCATCTCTGCTTCTGGGTTGACTGTCAAATCCTGACACTTCTCTGAACCCAAAGCTCTGATACCACTTTGTTGGGAACAAAGCACGAAAAATGTTCCCCCAAACTAGAGAGCCCTGCGAAAGAACCGAGCAAAAGTACATAAACCAAAAATGCCAAACACAAATCGTAGAACCGGAGATTTTTACGTAGAAAATCCAGATGAAAAAAACTACGGGACGATCGGAGTCCAACCCTGAAGAAACTCCCACTAATGGAATAAAAAGAATACCCTCTACAAGTTTCCCCCGATCCAAACGGATCACCACAACTCACTTGAAAGAAGAAAATTTGATTGCAGACTCCGAAGAAACATAGATGTCAAAAAATTATTCGAAGCGATCTCTCCTTCACAATAGTCTTCAGTCTTTTCTCTCTCTCAGAAATTGTAAAGCACTCTTGCTTCCTTTTTCGAAATATATTTAGGGTGAGGAAACACCTAGTATATATAGCCTCAAATCCACAACTAATTGAGGTATTCTACTATATGTAGGAATACTCAATCTAAACCATTGATGTATTCCTATTATATATAGGAATACCCAATCCAGCTCCATTGAGATATTCCTACTATATATAGAAATACCCAATCCAAATCCATTGGAATATTTCTATTACATATAGGAATACCCAATCCGAGTCCAGAATATTTTCCACATAGGTTGGGAACCCCACCCACTCCAACAATAGTATATTATGGAGTGTTTGCGTCGTGTCCGAAATGGACAATTGTTTAGTGCTTCATAGCTTCAGGTTAACCGTGAACTGATAGGAGAAAAGTGTTGAGAATCGAACATGTACTACAAGCGCTTTGATACTGTGTCTGAGACGTTGTCACAGCGAAAACTTAGGTAAACCTACCTGAAATGACTACCTCCGTCTGACGAACACCAAGTACAGATAAAGACAAGAATATTGCGGTGGCTACGTCACCTGGACAAATCTCAATCTATATAACTCAGATGAAATTACAAGATTGACAAAAATTAATGTTCAATCCTTTGCCCTAATAGGTTCAACCGCTTACCACACTCAAGAAGAAACGACAAAGATTATAATAAAATCACTCACCAACCCGTAGCAATCTCCTTAACCGAAGTTGACTACTCCTCGATCAGATCTCCTTCTTCCTTATGTCTTGTATGACGAAGTCCTAAGAGTAGAGTGCAGAATTTCTCTTAGATCTTGTGGACGAGCAGCCTGAATCTCAAATTTGTGCTATGGTTTATGCCTCCACCCTCATTCTATATATATAGGATGAGAAAATCCTATCCTACGTTATAATAGGATTTCATAAATAGGAAACCTCAAATAAGAATCATGTTATATCTAAAATAGTTCAACACCAATTATAGACTCCAAATTTAATCAAATCAAATATTTAACCAGATTTAGATTCCACAAATATGTTGTTACCAAATTCATACTGGACTCCGACAACCTTTTTCTCCAGTCTGATGAGAGGGTGTTGACCCCCATGGCTCCTCAACTGAACTTTATGTCCGTCGCCCCACAACAAAATACCTGCTACCTGAGTTGTTTTGCTTGACCGTCTTTTTGTATGATTCCGCTAGGAAATCCTCCATAGAGTTCAGTATCAGCAACTTACAGATGTTGTTGTCTCACCTCCGCTCCTACTGCAAAGTAGTGGTCTCAGCGACCCTCCAACCATTTTCACCCTCTGGAATAACATGCTCCGGATCTGTCAACACATAGTCCATGTTTACGAGTTGAAGATTTAGACTGGCAGTTCTCTTCCAGATGTTGTAATGCTCCCTGTCAAACTTCTCAAATTTGTTAAAATTTGTGTCGAAAAGGTTTGTACGATTATTTTCCATCGGATCTAAATCTTGCTCTGAGATTGTTATTATCGAAACAGATCAAGATGGAAGAACAAAGACCAGGGACAGAAGTTTACGTAATTCTTTCGAAACACCCTCTGTTTAAACTTGAAGTTGTAGTCGAGATCAGAGGTTCACACACAAGTTCCTCTCCGACTGTTCTCAAGTCCAATGAAGAACTATATCCGGTAGTGCTCGATTAGAACTTATAAAAATCACAATCCAACAAACAAAATATTCTTCCTTGCAAATGCAGTTACAATTGGACAGAACATACTTCTTGTTCTTTCTTGCAATCGTAGTTGCAACTGGACAGAACGAATTACAACTTGCAAATAACTAGAAGGGAAAAATAAGAAGAAGACAAATCTTGCTAGGGTGATGAAGATCACCGTTGCTCAATACAAGATTCGCCCCAACGCGTTCTGATCACAGAAACCAGCAAATTTAGATATGAACTTATGGAATGCTCATTGTCACCTCCTTTCTAGACTAGCACGAACTCCTCTGGACTCCAATGACGACATCAAGAAATCCCTCTTCATCTCTCAATTTCGAAGTACATTCTCAAAGGGGCACGAGGAGAGTATTCATAGAGATGGGTGGAAACCCTAATCCTAATCATGGCCTCCAACTGATTACGAAAAGATATGAGCGATTTAAACTTCAAATCCTACAAAAATTAAATCTAAATTATTGACCCAATCTTTCCATAACCATTCAAATCCCACAAACAACGAAAACATGCACCAACCACGCTGTCTGTGCATATGCGGCCCAGCAGCGCAACCGTAGCTGCTCCTTCGTGATAGAACTGGGGATTCCCAGGACCCTTCCTTTGGTGTGCGTATTGATCGATAGAAAGTTAAACATATCAAATACGTGTTCTAACCCTTCATAGACGGAAACTAGGGTTCACGAATTATACCTGCGACGGAAAGGAGATAAGTAATTCCTGGCAATCTCGAGCAGACGACCCCAAGATCTTCTGCACGTATTCTTTCCTCGAGTTGGACGTCGTGTGGGCGACGATCTTCCAACCTTTTCTTCTCCTTGGCAGCACTCTCTTTCTCTCCTTACGTGAATCACGAATTTAGAGAAAATTTTAGATTTTTAATCAGTAATCTGGCGGCCAGAGAATAGAGGATATATATAGGCTACGACAGGGACCATGAGGAGAAATTAGGGTTCGGTCTCCTAACGGATATGGATATCCCGTGTTCAGCCCGAACACACAATCCAGGCCTATTAACAATAGCTCGGTCCACTAATGAGCTATTGTTGCACTACCTCCATAATCCTAAATTATGTTTTATGGGCTCCTTTTATTATATGCTCGTTTGGCTCCCCATGTTAAGATATCGTATGTCCGTCGATCAAATTAAGTTACTGACAACTATATTGATTCGACATCTTTTATCCTTAAGTAGTACCGCTCAACTTTATTTGTCATGTCGGATATAATCCACCTGCAGGGTTTACATGATAATCCTTATGAGCTCTTTAAGAGGACATCATCAACCCGATGTATCGGGACATGGATTCCATTTATAATCAACAGCCCATCATACATATAATGTTATTACCCAATTCATAGAGGTTGTTGATCCATAATGAATTTCACTCTTTTATGAGTCAAAGTAATGCACATTACATATATATGTCCGTTATTATATCCGAATTAAGAGTACAAGCATCCATAATAACAGAGGTATTTGTTCTCTTATGTAGTCAGTACAAAGAGAACAACCTCAAGTGGTCCTGTTCAATACACACAAAGTGTACTAGTATAAAGCTATAGTCAAGATAGACTAATACCAGATTACACTACAACCTTTCCAATAGATTGTCCAAGTCCATCTAGGTTGTGAACTATTTATATACTCCATAGGAAACTGATAATATGATCTTCTGTGTGACACCACACACCATATTATCTACAATATAGAATATCAGACATTTGCATTAACACTTGCAACAAATATAATATGCAAACATTTGCCCATATGATTCTCATTCAAAATTTAAGGAAATAAGGTTACTACAAAAGTGATGCTTTTAGTATATAACCCTAACAATCTCCCACTTATACTCAAAGCATTGCTTTTCAGTATACTGTTACAAATCTCCCACTTATACTTAAAGCCATGCTGCTACACATCTGACTCCCATTCCCTCAACATGACTGTCAAAAGCCTTAGCTGGTAAGCTCTTTGTAAAGGGATCAGCTAGGTTGTCGGCTGATGCTATCTTGATCACAGCAACTTTTCCTTTCTTTACGAAATCTCGTATCAGGTGGTACTTACGCTCAATGTGTTTGCCTGTCTTATGGGCTCGTAGTTCCTTCGAGTTTTCCACTGTACCACTATTATCACAATAAAGTGTAATAGACTTAGGCAAACTAGGTACCACATCTAAGTCCAACAGAAAGTTTCTGAGCCAAACCGCTTCTTTGGCTGCCTCAGAGGCTGCCACATACTCGGCTTCCATGGTGAAATCAGCAATACATTTTTGCTTGATACTCCTCCACACAATGGCTCCACCTCCCAAAGTAAACACATAACCTGAGATAGATTTTTTGGAATCCCTATCAGACTGAAAATCTGAGTCTGTATACCCCAAGGGAACTAAACTATCTGCCTGGTAAACTAGCATATACTCTTTAGTCATTTTCAGGTACTTTAAAATATGCTTTACGGCAGTCCAGTGCTCTTATCCTGGGTTAGGCTGATATCTGCTGACCATGCCTACGACAAAGCAGATATCTGGTCTCGTACATAGCATTGCATACATTAAGCTTTCTACTGCTGAAGCATAAGGAACTGCCTTCATGTTCTCTATCTCTTTAGGTGTCCTCGGACACTGCTCCTTTGATAGAGCAATTCCATGTCTAAAAGGTAAGAAACCTTTCTTAGAATTTTGCATACTAAAACGAGTTAGTACAGTATCGATATAGGAAGCTTGGGATAAGCCCAACATCCTTTTCTTACGATCTCGTAGAACTTTGATCCCAAGGATGTGACCTACTTCTTCCAAGTCCTTCATATCAAACTGTTTGGATAACCATACCCTTACATCAGATAATACCTTCACATTATTTCCAATGAGCAAGATGTCATCCACATAAAGTACTAGGAACACCACCACGTTTCCGTCATACTTTCTGTATACACATGATTCATCCTGACATTGATCAAATCCATAGAATTTTATCACCTGATCAAAACAGATGTTCCAAGATCTGGAAGCTTGCTTAAGTCCATAAATGGACTTTTTGAGCTTACAAACAAGATGCTCTTGGCCCTTTTCAATGAACCCGTCTGGTTGCTTCATATAGATGTCTTCCTCAAGACTTCCATTAAGGAAAGCTGTCTTGACATCCATTTGCCAAATCTCATAATCGAGATGAGCTGCAATAGATAAAAGAATCTGAATAGACTTAAGCATGGCTACAGGAGAAAAGGTTTCCTCTTAATCGATACCCTCTCTTTGAGTAAAAACTTTTGCTATAAGCCGAGCTTTAAAGGTTTCAACCTTACCGTCTGATCCTCTTTTTCTCTTATAGACCCACTTGCATCCAATGGCTTTTACGCCAACGGGTGGTTCTACAAGCTCCCAGACCTGATTAGAATCTATAGATTCTATTTCAGATATCATTACTTTTTGCCAAGACTCTGCATCTTTATCTTGGAGTGCTTCATTGTAGGTACAGGGATCATAATCTTGTTTCTCAGGGATGAAGTCTGATGACTCTCCCACGAACATATATCTATCAGGTTGTATCACAACCCTCCCACTACGACGAGGCACTATCGGTTGTGGTGTAATATTTATGACACGTTGTGCAGTTATTTGTGGTTCATCCTCTTGTACTGTTGGTACTGAAGTACTTGGTGTCTCACGTCTCAGTTCTTCTAGAACAACTCTACTTGTGGGTTTATGGTTCATCACATAGTCTTCCTCTAAGAATCGGGCATTGGTGCTAACAATGACCTTCTGATCCTTAGGACTATAAAATAAACCTCCTTTCGTTCCTCTTGGATAGCCTACAAACAAGCGCACTTCTGTACGATATTCCAACTTATCTGCGTTCCCATTCAGCACATGTGCTGGACTACCCCAAATGCGAACATGTTTCAGACTAGGCTTACGCCCAATCCACAACTCTGTGGGAGTAAGAGGTACTGACTTAGAAGGAACCAAGTACAAAATATAAGCTGCAGTCTCTAAGGCATATCCCCAAAACGAATCTGGCAAATTCGAATAACTCATCATTGATCTAACCATCTCCACAAGAGTTCTATTCCTTCTTTCGGCTACACCATTCTGTTGGGGCGTTCCAGGTGCAGTCAATTGGGATACAATCCCAGCCTCTGATAAATAATTCCTAAACTCTCCAAAGAGGTACTCGTCACCACGATCTGATCGTAATAACTTGATACATTTTCCATGACGTTTCTCCGTTTTAGCCTTGTACTCTTTGAATTTCTCAAAGCACTCAGACTTACGGCGCATCAAATAAATGTATCCATACCTTGAATAATCGTCAATAAATGTGACAAAATATTCAAAGCCACCTCTAGCTTGGATAGTCATGGGTCCACACAAATCAGAATGAACCAATTCCAACACATCTTTGGCCCTATACCCCTTTGCCGTAAAAGGCCTTTTGGTCATTTTACCTTCCAAGCAGGATTTACAGACTGGTAGTGCCTCCACTTCCAATGAACTCAAAGGTCCATCTTCAACCAGCCTTTGAATCCTTCTTAGGTTAATATGCCCCAATCGTAAGTGCCAAAGATATGTTTGGTTCATACAAGAAGGTTCTTTTCTCTTATTTAAGTTAGATGACATATTATTCATTTCCATAAGTTGCATTGTGGGCAAAATAGGATTAATGACATACAAATTATCAACCAATACACCAGAGCAGATAAAATGTTTATTCTTTCTAATAACAATATTGTCATTAAAATAAACTGAATATCCATCCTTAACTAACATAGAAACAGAAACTAAATTCCTTCTAAGTGAAGGTGCATAAAGACAATCTCTCAATGTCAAAGACTTATTTCTACCAAAAGATAAAGTAACATCTCCTAATGCAACGACCGATACTTTTGTAGCATCACCCATGAACAAGCATATCTCTCCATCACTGAGCCGTCTGGTTTCCTGGAACCCCTGCAATGTATTGCAGACATGATTAGTGGCTCCTGTATCTACACACCAGGTGCCGGTAGATAACACCGCTAAACATGTTTCAACTACTAGTAAATGAGATATACCTTCTTTGTTCCCTTGTTTGAGAAGTGGACAATCAGTCTTCCAATGTCCTGACCCTTTGCACTTGAAACATTTGCCTTTCGGCTTTTTCACCGCGCCTTGAGGTCCCATGCCCTTCTTTGCTAAGTTTGCCTGTTTCTGAATGTTATTCTTCTTCTTACCGCCTTTTGGCTTAGAAGTAGAAGCCTTTTCAGAAACAAAAACATGACCACTCTGCCTAAAGAGAGATTCAGCATCCTGTAGCTCTTTTGCAAGTTCTGCCAAACTATACAACCTTTTGTTCATGTTGTAATTAAGGCAAAAATTGTCAAAACTTTTAGGCAGAGTCCCGAGAATGATATCGACCTGGGTTTTCCCATCGATTTCAGCACCAAGGATCTCCATCTCATTCAGATGACCCATCATCTTGAGAACATGATCCCTTACTGGTGTGCCCTCAGCCATTTTTGTATTCATCAAACATTTCATAGCAAACTGCCTAGCTGCTCTACTCTGATGTCCGAAGAGTTCCTTGAGGTTATACATCATGTCATAAGCTGTGGTCATGGCCTGATGCTGATGTTGCAGTACATTTGACATAAATGCCAGAATGTAACACCGCGCTATCTCATCTGCCTTTTTCCACTTCTTATAAGCCTCTTTGACCTCTTCATCAGAGTTAGCATCAGGCTTAGGTGGGCATTCCTCAACAAGTACATATTTGTACTCCTCAGCAGTCAGAACAATGTCCAAATTACGTTTCCAGTCAATATAATTAGGTCCAGTAAGTTTGTTTTCTTTAAGAATCACCATTAGTGGACTGAAAGAACCCATTTTTAAAATCCTGAGAATCACATAAATAAAATTATGTAGGGCAAAAAAAACTTTTTGAATTAACTAAATATTGATTCTCTCAAAACAATAATAAGAAATTCACCAACACCTTGAACACCATGAATTTAGCATGCCACGGTAGTGTGGAAGTATACAAATTCAACTTTGTTCAAGTAGATTTATCTTATTAATTTTACTATCTTGTCAATATAACTTTATGACAAATAAAATTAATATGCTGGTCTTGCTCTGGTCATACAAATAATAGCAGTGACTCCGATGGGGAGGATACCATTATTTGTATCTAAGTGTATACCATTACTTAATACTAAGTCCATTACCTTGTAATGAGTTCCTTCAGATGGAGAACTGAACACATACTAGGTAACTTTCTACAATTATCCCTAAGGAAGTTTGTACTGGTGATCCATAATTATACTCATCCGATATGGAGGAAAGCACTAAAGCCAACACGCAAGTATAATTACATCACCTACAAACCAGTAATGGAGACCATAGGATTTATACTAAATAAAAATCCTCTCCCACTTAGTTATTTAACAATGAGGGTTTTTCTACTAGTTGATATTATGTCCATATTGTCCATTATTAATGTAGGCTTGGTTTTTCAAAAAAAATAACCACACAACAATAAACATGCATAATTAGAAAAAGCAAAATGACAAAAATAAGAGAAAATATCCAACTATTATGGTCATCTTTGCTGCTCCGTCCTCAACTATCCGAATCCAAAATCTGGCGCTGCGCAGATCTATACGGGGTTCGACCTGCCCGGTCAGGTCGCGGGGTTCGGGGCAGCGCCCCGAATTTTTTTTTAAAAGGTTTTGGCTGTCGATTCCTTCATCGAAAATCATCTGTCGACCTCTGGATTGCTCAAAACCAGCATCTCGTCCGGCGTCAGAAACAGCCACCACCGCTATCACGATTGATCAAAAATAATTAAAATTACATCAATCCTATGCCTTCCGAAGGAGTTCACACATAATTTAGATTGAAAAATTAAATTAATAAGCACGATCAACCCTCGTGATTTTAATTACATCCACAGCAACAACAACATCCACGACATGTCCGTAGTTTAAACAACACAATCAAAAAACATGCATTGGACCATAATAGTTGGATCTAAGATGCCTGCAAAATCGAGTTAAAACAGATCTACATCTACCGACTATTACATAGCGCAAGTTTTATTGGACAACATGGACGTATCAATCAATACGTAGATCCAACCTGGCTCTGATACCAATTGATGGAACTGGGGATTCCCAGGACCCTTCCTTTGGTGTGCGTATTGATCGATAGAAAGTTAAACAGATTAAATACGTGTTCTAACCCTTCATAGGCGAAAACTAGGGTTCACGAATTATACCTGCGGCGGAAAGGAGACAAGTAATTCCTGGCAATCTCGAGCAGACGACCTCAAGATCTTCTGCACGTATTCCTTCCTCGAGTTGGACGTCGTGTGGGCGACGATCTTCCAACCTTTTCTTCTCCTTGGCAGCACTCTCTTTCTCTCCTTACGTGAATCACGAATTTAGAGAAAATTTCAGATTTTTAATCAGTAATCTGGCGGCCAGAGAATAGAGGATATATATAGGCTACGGCAGGGACCATGAGGAGAAATTAGGGTTCGGCCTCCTAACGGATATGGATATCCCTTGTTCAGCCCGAACACACAATCCAGGCCCATTAACAATAGCTCGGTCCACTAATGAGCTATTGTTGCACTACCTTCCTAATCCCAAATTATGTTTTATGGGCTCCTTTTATTATACGCTCGTTTGGCTTCCCATGTTAAGATATCGTATGTCCGTCGATCAAATTAAGTTACTGACAACTATATTGATTCGACATCTTTTATCCTTAAGTAGTACCGCTCAACTTTATTTGTCATGTCGGATATAATCCACCTGCAGGGTTTACATGACAATCCTTATGAGCTCCTTAAGAGGACATCATCAACCCGATGTATCGGGACATGGATTCTATTTATAATCAACAGCCCATCATACATTCAATATTATTACCCAATTCATAGAGGTTGTTGATCCATAATGAATCTCACTCTTTTATGAGTCAAAGTAATGCACATTACATATATATGTCCGTCATTATATCCGGATTAAGAGTACAAGCATCCATAATAACAGAGGTATTTGTTCTCTTATGTAGTCAGTACAAAGAGAACAACCTCAAGTGGTCCTGTTCAATACACACAAAGTGTACTAGTGTAAACCTATAGTCAAGATAGACTAATACCAGATTACACTACAACCTTTCCAATAGATTGTCCAAGTCCATCTAGGTTGTGAACTATTTATATACTCCATAGGAAACTGATAATATGATCTTCAGTGTGACACCACACACCATATTATCTATAATATAGAATATCAGACATTTGCATTAACACTTGCAACAAATACAATATGCAAACATTTGCCCATATGATTCTCATTCAAAATTTAAGGAAATAAGGTTACTACAAAAGTGATGCTTTTAGTATATAACCCTAACACTTCGCGCATAAACCAACAACGTAGCAGCCCATGCGCACATGCACATAGCCGCGCCTAGGATGCGCATACACCCGCTCTTGCGCCCGCTCATACAACTGGCACATGAAACGAGCGCACATGTGCAAAATATGCACACAAGCACCATGCGACGATGCTAAATGCAAAGTATACCAACAAAGCGTCACTTTGCGCCCTTGAGTCCGACTCGGAGTCGCTAAGCTCCTTTGGGAGTTAGCTCCTAAGAAAATTGTCCATGAGTGTGTGACAAAAAACATAAATGTTTTATTTGAGTAATCCCACACGTGCCCCACCATACCCCATGTGCACATCTCAACACAAGCAAAGTATTATTTTGAGATACTCACCATTTGGTGTGGCGAAAGTGAGACTATCTTTCCTAGTCTAAAGGCAAAAATACCAACATCTTGCTATCTCCAAAAGATGAATATGTTTCTTCCTTTTGGATTAGGATTACCACAAAATAGGCTGCAACTTTAGATCTTGTCTATGCAGTATCGATTGTACTAATCCAATATGGCAGATGTCGATGCTGTTGATATATCCCGATCCAACATTAATATTGGTCTATACTGCGAGTCTCTTTTCTAATTAATTGGGTAGAAAAAATTGAACAAAAAAGACCAATCAGAAAGAGTGTGAAAGCATAGTAAGGACGTAAAGGCATATAAAAGAATAAAACTTATTTAATGAAGATAATTCAATCGACAAGTGTGACTACTATTCATTCAATTTCAAAACTACTAGAAACAACATACGAAATCCTTAAAATTATGCCTAAATTAATAAAATATTTCTTTCAGGATTTTAACAATTCAATAATAATATTTTTTGTTTCAATACCAAAAGTCGATACTTCTATCCGAAATAGTCGATATTGTCAATACCGCCTATTCTGATGTACTAATAGAAAAGATCTGATACCAATTCCGATTATCGATCAAAAAATCTCACTTTCAGCAGTTGTTAGCCTCTTTTTTACGGGTCATATTGTAGCTTTGATTCGCCTTTCATTCCCTCGTGCGTCGAGAAAAGAAAGACGAGCGAAGTGTGGGTGAGGTGAGGGCTGCCAATGGAGATTCAAGAGAAGCTTCTCTATAATCTGTTGGTCGATCAATGGATGAATACCCCACCGGGGAACCAGACGGAGATTTGAGATTGAAAATCTTATATACATATATATATATATATATATATATATATATATATATATATATATATATATAAAATATAAAAAAAAAAAATATATATATATATATAATAATAATAATAATAATAATAATAATAATAATAATAATAATAATAATAATAGTAATAATAATAATAATAATAAGGGAGGTGAGGTGCCACCTCACGGTGATGTAGCTATGTGATACCCCCCATGCTATCATCATGCACTTGCACACTTTTCAGTGCCAGTGCATGATGATAGCATGGAGGGATGGCACATAGCCACCACCCATAGGGTGCCACCTCACCTCCCTTATTCTCTCTCTCTCTCTCTCTCTCTCTCTCTCTATATATATATATATATATATATATATATATATATATATATATATATATATATATATATAAGGTAGCTATGTGATACCCCCCATGCTATCATCATGCACTTGCACACTTTTCAGTGCATGATGATAGCATGGGGGGATGGCACATAGCCACCACCCATAGGGTGACACCTCACCTCCCTTATTCTCTCTCTCTCTCTCTCTCTCTCTCTCTATATATATATATATATATATATATATATATATATATATATATATATATATATATATATATATATATATATAATTTCTAAGGCACTAGACTAGTGGTAGTGCGGGGGGCGTCCCAGCACATGTCTTGGGTTCGAGTCTCCCCTCAGGTGGTTGGGTGGCTTATATAGCCACGGTCTGGCTTGAAGAAAGGAACACACACACACACACACACACACACAAGGGGGGCGTCCCAGCACATGTCTTGGGTTCGAATCTCCCCTCAGGTGGTTGGATGGCTTATATAGCCACGGTCCGACTTGAAGAAAGGAACACACACACACACACACACACAATATATATATATATATATATATATATATATATATATATATATATATATATATATATATATATATGCAAATGACCTTTAACCTAGTGGTTAAGAGAGATGCATGCGGCCCAAGTGGTCGGAGTTCGAGCCCCAGTGGAGGCGAGTTCGCCACAATTACCCATTGCTATATATATTGAAGCAATGGGTAATTGTGGCGAACTCGCCTCCACTGGAGCTCGAACTCCGACCACTTGGGCCGCATGCATCTCTCTTAACCACTAGACTAGAGGTCATTTGCATTATATATATATATATATATATATATATATATATATATATATATATATATATATATATATATATATATATATAACCTTGATAGACTTTCAATCACAAGCAATCCGAAAAGATAAGCAGTAGTAAGACGCCTATTTTCTTTATGTAAAATGCTCCATAGCAACCGGTATATATCAAATTATAGATATAAGATCTTTAGGAACATCTAACTGATATTTGTGTGTACCATTTGACATTTTAGACATTTCTTGGAGCAGTGTTTCTGTTTGCACTGCTGATGTCCGTCTCTCTTTCGACTGTTTGTCCCTACAGACTGTTTGTCCCTACAGAAACCAACACAAGCTCAACAAGTTAGGTTCTACATCCAGAAAGGATGATGACAATCTCCCCCCAGCTCATGCAACTTGTCTTGGCTAGCTAGTTTTTCCTCACAGAAAAGAGACATCCATTATGGATGAAATTGATGGTTAGGTTATATGTTGTGATTGTAGCAGTAGTTGGTTGACCACTACTTGTTTCTTTATCTCATCATTTCTTCTTAAGGTGGCCACAAAACCATTCTTCTTCACACTCTTTTAGTTAACATTCCCAATTTCAGAGACATAACAACTACCTACATTTCATCATAGTAGCCAGGCTTATTTGATTGACCTTTAGGCCTCGTTTGGTTCGCGGAATCTCCGGATTGAGAAAGAAAAGTGATTACTTTTCTATGTTTGGGTGTCCAAGAAATTGAGGAGGAAAGGAAAGTGATTCCCAATGGAAGGGAAATTATGGGGAAAGGTGATTCCATTCATCCAAGGAAGGATTCACTTTCCCACATTGAAGTATTCACTTTACTTTCCAAATTCCTTGGCATTGCCAAACATCGGAAAGGAAAATCAATGGGAATTAAAGTTTTCCAAAGGAAAGGAAATGACGAGGAATTGATTTCCTTTCCCTTCAATTCTGCGAACCAAACGAGGCCTTATATTTGTAACGTTAAGGTTTTGTTTGGTAGGAAGGGTAGAAAATTGGAAGGAAAAAAAAAGTATGATTTATTTTCCTTCTCTATGGAAATGAAATATCATTTTCTTCCTTTGTGTTTGATAGCAAGGATGTAAAAGAGAAGATATGCACTTTTCTTTGTTTGGTATGGAAGAAAAGTGGAAGAAAAAAAAAAGTAAAAAAAAATAGAGTTTACCAATTCTATCCTTAACTAAAAACTCTTATTTACCATTTGATTTCATAAATAATTTTTAAATAATACATTCGTATGGTATAATTGTTAATTAATACAAATTTTTACTTTTTCTCCCACTTTTCCTCCCACTTTTTTTTGGGGGGTTGAATTTCTTAGGTTCGGAGAAAAAAATAATCCCTCCTCTTTTCTTTCCTTTCTATTTTTCTTCCATATCAAACAAGAGAAAATGAATTATTTCCTTCACTTTTTTCTCTATTTTTCTTCCTTCCTCTTTTTATCCTACCAAACACACCGTAAGGGTTATCTAGATAAAACATGAAACAAACAAGAAAAAGAATACACACTTGGTGCTCTGACTATTCTTTTTCTCTTTAGATGCACTGCAAATAAAATATCTCATTCCATATTGTAGCAAGGAATATATATAGAGCAAAAAATCTGATTGTACTGTACTAAAATAAGCAGTCCATGTGACTGGTCACACCGACTCCATAAAAAGAGCATGACATGGACGCAGGGGCGGATCCAAGTGGTCCATGGGGTGGGCTGGAGCCGACCCCAATTTTTTTTAATACTTTTTTTTACCATATAAATTTTAGTTTTTGATTTTTTTTTTTTATATGGACTAGTCCACCACTAGCCCCTCCAAATTTTTGGTAGTCCATCCTAGCTATAATTTTTGGATCCCCCCTGCATAGACGGATGCATGTGTAAATAACCCGTACCACTACCACCACAAGTGCCGACCGCTCTTTGGATGTACATATACTACAGTAGAAACTCTATAAAATAATACACTTGGGACCACCAAAATTTATTAATTAAAAGAGTTATTAATTAAGCGATAAATTAATAATTATTAATTTATATATTAATTAATATTTTATTAATTTATAGTAAAATACTTACGTAGTTTACAAACACCTTTCAAGCTTCCACTTAATTATTGTATACAATGCATGTGTATATCAAATGAAGGGCCCAATTTGAAAGAAACCTTCAATCTCCCACCTTATTATGCTTCTTGTGTTCAGTGTATCACTTTATGGACATTAAAAATATTTTCAAGAAACCTTCAATTCTTGAGTCATTTTTCAAGAAACCTTCATAAATCATTCATGTAATATGCTATATATAAGAAATTATTAATTTATATTTTATATGGGGTCTGAAGAAATTATCAAAAATGTATTATCTTATAATTTTAGCGAATTATTAATTTAGCACCCTATTCCCGAGTCGGGACTGGCCAAAAATATTATCTTAGAGAGTTTATTAAATAATCGAGTATTAATTTATAGAGTTTCTACTGTATCTCCTATTGAGATATATTTTACGTCGAGACCCAAATCGGAAAAACAACAACAAATTAGGGCAACAACAAACCGTTTTCTTGTCCTACTAGTTCCAAATGAGTTTGTTGAATAATATTAATATGAATCCTCAACTCTCACCAATTAGTACTCTATAGTTTCGGTGCAATGATATGGACTAATTTAGCATGGTATCAGAACAAATAAGGTTTATTTATTTTTGACGCACATTATAAGCAGACTAAAAAAAATTATACTGTTACGTAAATCCATTTTTCGTACCACAGAATTGACCTTCTACCCGCAGGAACATGTTGAATAATATCAATAACAATTTTCATCAGCACTTTAGAGTTTTGGTGTAAATCACATTATTATATAATTTGGTTATAAATTAGTTCCCTACCTAAATAGTTGTAGACTTTTTAACTTTAGTGTTTGATATGTGATCAATCTACATTCATCAAAACCCCAATCACTCACGGAACTAGTAAATTGTTATATGACTACATATATATCATGTCTCAATCCCCTGCATATATTGTTCTTAGTTGCGTGTTTGAACTAATTAAATTTCTTTGCTTGGATTCAGACACCTGATCTATTTTGTATTTTCTGCAGACACTGAAACTGTTGCAGTTGTAGCAGAAGACTCTTTCTACTGCTTTTAAAGAGCGGTCTGTTGACATCCTCAAGAGTTTGGCATGATGTAGTAATGGCCTGATCTTGTCAGCCCCCTAAGGTACCTTTCCAATCCCTTGTTAGCAATCACCCGAATAAAATGCGTATTATACGCAAATTTTTCCGTATCTTACATAAATGTATAATACTTACGTACTTTTGAAAATTTCGATTTTTTACGCGAATTTTAAGCCTCTGGAGTTTTAAACACGTATCGTACAAATTTTAAAAAAATTCGGCCAAAAAAACTTGATCGAGAAACCCAACATTCTTGACTTTTTTGACTCTTGCTGCTATTAGATATTAAAACTGGCACAATTCTAAAAAATTATCAAAAAAAAGAAGAATAAAGAGTCTCACAGTAACCAAAAAAAGAAACCCAAAAGTCTTTCCATATGTTGCTTGCAACAATCAAAGAAAAGTCTTTCGGTTTTCCATCATACTTTCACTTCACTCTCATTATATAATGTTCATCCAACCACTTCTTATTCTCACACTGAACCCTTGTTTATGAAGGAGTAGAGGTGGATGGGTCTATATATATGCCGAACTTTTAGTGCCGAATTTGTTCATATGAAACGTACTAAACACGAATTAAATCAAATCCGAATGTTTTCTGTTATACGAATTTTTGACCGAATTTTTGACTGTATTTTATTTATATTGTGCCGATTTATACTCGTACTTTTGTCATTCCGAATTTTTTTCCGTTTGCCGAATTACTAACAAGGTTCCAATCCATAAACTGTATCAAGCATTGACATTTACATATTAAACCACGGTAAGGCTTGCCATTTGTATTAGGGATCAGGATGCATGTTCTAGAAGTGCAAATGGTCTCTCCATATATCTCTACTGAATAATATAATGCATCTTGGAAACGGCTAAAAAAAAAAGCTTTCTACGTCGTATGTATATATATCCTCCATTAATTAATATAAAAAATTATAATCTTTTTAAACTACATGTACTATCTTACTTAGTTAAGAAAAAAAATAAAAATTCTAAAATCTTTCTAACTACTTGGACATATAACAAAACTCAAAATACACTTAACATGTAAATTATATTTAAACTAAGTATATGGTATTATTTAACTAAATATATATCCGAAATTCTAAAAACATATCTATGAAAATTTTAATTAAAATATATTCAAATCATTTTAAAAATATTTTAATAATATTTTAAAGACTAGCCAAAATATTATTTAAGTTATTATTTTTTTAAATAATATTATAATTCTTTTACGCACAAGACGTGAATGTGACTAGTTGGGGTTGAGTACATCTTCATCTTTCTAAACCTGGCATTAACAAGAAACTCATGTCACAATTATAATTTTTTTTGTGTAGATAGGTTCATGACATGACTGTACTCGTTATTACTGAATATTCAGAACAAACTTACTTGTAGGTTTCTGTATATATATCCTCCTTGACAATATCTTGACTGTACTCGTTATTACTGAATATTCGGTCATGAAACCTAAGAGGGGTTTGTGCTGAGCCTAATTGTTGGTAAAATCATAAATTTTTTTGTGTAGAGAAACAAAATTTCGCAAAATTCTCTCCAGGATGGTAGGTAAGTTTTAGAAATTTGGCTGGGCATCGTCTGGCATTTCCATTGTTTTTTCCCTTCAACAACAAAAATTGTAGATGGTCTGGCGAGTTCGAGGCAAAAATGTCAAGCCATCTTGCTTATTTTTTTTAATAGTAGTATATATGCACGTACGTATCTTATGCTACTTGAAAAGAGCAAATAATAGTTTATTATTATTAGAAAGACTAAAAATTATCCACATTAATTATTCTAAACTTATTATTATTATTATATTACTATTATTATATTATTTTATACATGCATGTAAGACTATTTAGAAAGATCAAAAGTCACCTCTCGTAATTACCTACTTACTCCTATTAACTTTAAGTAATCTTTTTAATTAGTAAATATAAATAAGGATACTTTTGGAAAGAAAACTTCTACGATGAAGCTCAACTTTTGGCATTATATAGTAGTATAGGTTATAAAAATACAAACGCCACACCACATCGCTTTTGGGGCATGAAGTTTGTATTTTTTTTAGAGATATTTAGACTTTAGGTCTCGAATAAATTAGAATATTTGTGTTTGAGTCTACATAAAATATATAATTAGTGTTTGGGTCTACATAACATAGATAATTAGTGTTTGTGTCTCGAATAAGTTAGAATATTTGTGTTTGGTTCACCATAATAGACATAATTAGTGTTTGTGTCTTAAACTAATGATTACCTGTTAAAACCTAACA
Source organism: Iris pallida (assembly GCA_029216955.1). Lineage (NCBI taxonomy): Eukaryota > Viridiplantae > Streptophyta > Magnoliopsida > Asparagales > Iridaceae > Iris > Iris pallida. Next base: position 10,309,008 of record JANAVB010005600.1, read on the forward strand.
AAAAAATAAGGAAAGAAAAATGAAAAAATACGAAAAAAATATGGAAAAAAAATGAAAAATGTGAAAAACAAAAGAAACTAAAAAAAAACAAAATAGTGAAAAAAGGAAAAAAAAAATGAAGAAATAAAACAAAAAACGAAAAGAGAAAAAAGGCAAAAGGATAAAAATACTGAAACAAAAATTTGGAAAAACTCTAAAAAAATGAAAAAGGATAAAAAAAACAAAAATAATAATTTGTTTTGTCCGAGCAAAAAAATATTCACCTATTCTTAAGGGATATGATTTTCATGTTTTGTGAAAAATTATTTATCTGAAAATTAGTAATTTGCAAAAAAAAAAAATTTAATCTAAACCAAACATGGGATTATGTTTCCTATAATAAATTTGCCTGAATTATTTAGACTTTAGTTCTAGATATTCCTGGACAAATTTATTTCTATAAATTAAGAATACCCGAACAAATTTATTCCCACACTAAATTTAGTCTCGTCGTTTTTTTCATTCCTTTTTCCTTTTTTCAATTTTTTATTTTTTAATCTTTTTTATTTGTTTTATTTTTATTATTTATTATTTTATGGTTTGTTCCGTTCTTTTCTTCTTCTTTTTCATTTTTTAGTTGGATTTTGATACTCAACAGTTAGTCCAAGACCCAAATACTAATTTTGTCTATTATGAAAATTCAAACACAAATATCCTAACTTATTGGAGATCCAAACATTAATCATGTCTATTATAGAGACGTAAACACAAATATTCTAACTTATTAGAGACTCAAAGTCTAAATATCATTTATTTTATAAGTTCCTTAAATCTCTTTAGAGTGTAAGTGGTGTGGTGTTTGTGGAAATAGAATCTCTTTTTTCTTTTTCATATAAGCCCCCTAAGTTCTTTTAGAGTTTGTAGAAATGAAATACAATTTTTTGGAGTGTCTGTGGTGTTTCTAGAAATGAAATCTTTTTTTTTTTCATATTAGTCTCTCAAAAAAATTAAAAAAAATGACTTAGTGTTTATATTTTATAATAAAAAATAATCAAAATGTCAGGCTATCCGACGAGTTGATTAAAATTTCGTCAGAAAATTGGACAACCTTGGCACAAACTCGCCATACCATTCGGCGGTTTTTGTTATTAAAAAAGGAAAAATATTGAAAGCGTAGGACGAACTGGACTTCTTCGACCAATTAAATTTCTAAAATTTAGTATCCCGAGAAGAATTTCACAAAAATTTTTGCGTCCCCACACTAAAATTTCTGTAGTAAAATCCAAGACCGAGAGATTTATTGCTTCAGCGAGCGACGAAATCCGTAGTACGTACTTTGCGATCTTTTCACATCAGATGAGACTCTTCCTTAGCATGCATGGAAATATCTGACTGATGTGTGCTATGGTTGTCGATGCGGCCATGAGGCCGCATCTCCAACCCTATTGTGAGTTTGAAAAAAATGGTTGCCACATAGGAATGACAACCATTTTTTCCAAAAGTACTTCTCCAATGCAAATGTGAAAAAAATGTGGAGTTGACATGGCAATGACATGGCAAAGACAATGTGAAGTTGGTTGTCTAGATCTAGACAATGCACTTCACAATGTCTTTGTGTCCACATCATCATTTGTGAATAAAAATATTTATAAAAAGAAGTAGAAGAGTAAAAGTTGTCTTGGAAGTTGTAAAAAATTAATTTGTATTGTCTTCTCAATACTTTTGCATTGGAGATGACCTTTTAAACTCATTGTCATTTGTGAATATATTTTTGCCACCTATACAAGACATTGTCTTGTGTCCCATGCCACATAGGATTCACAACACAAAACAAGACAATAGGGTTGGAGATGCTCTAAGCTTGTCTTCTGCCACCTTCTGGCTGCGTACATACACTGTTGCTGGGAAAATGAAAGGAAGTCGGTGAATGGTTTTGTTGTTTGTTTTCTTCTGTTTTAATGCCTCTCTATCTATCACATTCTTAATTTTTTTACTCACTTTGAATCTAGTGAATATGCCGGCAACGAAACGCAAAAATCATTTTTCTAAACAAAAAGAGACGGTAGGAGAATCGAAAAAGGAAAACTTACAAAATTAATTTGTCAAACTACAAAGAAAGCACGAAGCAAACATAATTACATTTTGACGTGAAAAATTTTTGCAATTTTTTTTTATAGGACAATCAGAGTATAACTTTGAATTTTTTTATTATGCATCCTCTACAAACTTCTCTTCCAATCTAACCGGATCACTAGAATTACTCAAAGCAATAAAAACGGATTACAAGAAGTTACCGAAGACAAAGCTGATAAGAACCACTCACCGATGATCTCTCCGAACCTATTATTCTTTGAAATAGTTCCATATTTCTTCTCTCTTCTTTGAAAGTTGCAAGCTTTTGAGAACTCTCTCCTTTGATCTCTCTCTACTAGATGATCTTGTGATGATGGATTAGGATTATGAAAGTCCTATTTAAAGTCCTTAATCTCGCAGGCATATGAATCATTGATTTAGATCCAACAATGTTAATAAAACACCAATTTTTGACTTCAGTCTCGACACTGGTATACCGGTATCGGTATTTCGACGGTATATATACAAAAAAAATTGCACCCTCGTGACAGAACCTTCCTAGAACAAAAAATGTATCTGACCGGTGTACTGGCGGTGTACCGACATCTACAACGGTATACCGCTGACACTGATACTAATTTTTCAAAGCTTCTGATGCATGCTCAAATCGAACCATCTTTGCCGCCTTTGACTTTCCGAGGTTCTTCGACACACGGATGATCATCATCACACTCCGGGGAGTTCTCCATATAGGTTCAGAACCCCCACCCAATACCAACAAATCTAACATTTCCATCTAGGTGGAGGAGCTCGCCATCTGATAATCCTCCTGCAATACTCTAATTTTCTCCTTGGCAGAATTTTTGTGAGCATATCTGCCCCATTGTCCTTTATGTGGACTTTCTCAAGCGCCACGTCATTCGTCTCAAGTACATCTTGTATCCAATGATACCGAGTTGCAATATGCTTTGACCGACTATGAAATGACGGATTCTCCACAAGGTGAATAGTACTTTGGCTATCGGAAAGCAAAACATAATGCTTTTACTTAAGGCAAACTTTATACATGAACTTCTTCATCCATAACAACTCTTTGCAAATTTTCGCCGCCGCAATGAACAATACATCTGTCATAAACATAATAACACAATTCTGCAACCGCGACTGTTACGAAACTGCTCCACCAGCAAACATCATGACATGTACATATTTGTATTATGGAGGATGTATGTTCTAGTAAAAACAAATGCTCTCTTCATATATTGAGATAAGGTTGGATACATCTTGGCCCTTTCTAGACCTCATATTAACAAAAATCTCGTGTTACAAAGGCGCATTTCTACTTATCGCTTAGACATGACAATATGTTCAAGACCCAAGTGTACTCGTTTTTTGTACGTTGATCCCTTCTTGTTTTTGATCCTTTTTTGTCGTTTTTGTTCCTTTCTTTGTTAAATTTTTTTTTCCGTTTTGATCCTTTAGGTACTTTTTTCGTTTTGGTCGCTTTTTGTCATTTTTAGTCTTTTTGGTCGTTTTTTGTCTTATTTTCGTTTTTAGTTTTTTTATCTTTTGGACAATTTTTACTTTTAGCCATTTTTTATCATTTTTTGTCACTTTTGATGATTTTCTCCCTTTTTTTTTCATTTTTGACTTTTTTTGTCGTTTTTTATTTTTTATCGTTTTTTCGTTGTTGGTTGTTTTTTTTTTCCTTTTTTTCGTTTGTCATTTTTTGTCATTTTTTATTTTTTATTTGTTCTTTTTTGTCGATTTTGGTCATTTTTGGTCTTTTTTAATTAGCAGAAGGAAAAAATAATTTTTTCCTCCTTTATTTATTTACTACTTAATTTTAATTTGAATTTTTTATTGATCTACTTTTTTTTATGTTGTGTTTGAAAAATATTAAATTAGAAACTCAATTACATTATATGGTGATGTCACGTCCCAGAACCAGAATACTGGAGAGCGGGAGGGGGGGGGAGACACAGTCAGCTACGTATATAGAAGAGTAAACCATCTCGATATATGGTCACGACTGTCTAGATGTATGTGGGTTTATCTACAAGCCAACAGTCACTTATGGTTAAGAACAAGCCTAGTGTCTCAATCTTAAGCAAGCAATAACAGTTACAAGATGTTAGACCATCAGATATTCAATAGTAAGGCGTCCCATACATTCATATATACAGATGATCATGAAGCTAGTCATACAAAATGCAAGGACTAGCAAGTATTTCAGTCATACATGATCAACCCTAGGATTTGTCAATCATGTTACAGCCCTTAGGCAGACAGGAATCATAAGTATTCAACACGAGCTAACACTTGCTCGACGGCTAAACGCCTCAAAAGAATAATTTACAATAGAGGGGGAGAGCAAAATAAAACCCACTCATTGCTAGGATTTCTTCTAGTGTTCACCATCTGGCTGGAAGGCCGGGTGATCCTTGGGAGCTGCTCCAAAATTTGGCCATACAAAACCAGCTGGGTCAGATCCCAGAAAGAGCAAGTGCCACAAGGGAGGCTTCACTTAGGAACTAAAACCAGCAAGTTAGAACACAAAGCATAATAATAACAAGAAAACCGAAAATATGAAAGAAAGGTGATAAACGATAAGATAACTAAGAAACTATTCTGGTAACCAAGTTACAACCCGTAAACCAAACAAGGACCGGGGTTGTAACCCTTCACCTGAACAGAACTTAGTCTTTAACCAATTATCGACAAGTAAAGCATAAATTGTAAAATATCCCAAAGTAACCATGCATGTACTGGCATTGTTTAGACAAGACTAGACTCCATTCATCAATCATAGACAAGCAAAGAGTACGGATTGATACTTTAACTAACTAGGGTTATCACAAGTCTAGTTACTAGCAAGATGTAACGAGATGTTCCAACAGTCACAAGTCCTGCAGCTATCCAGGTTATCCAGGCGTGGTTCATGTAAGAGTTATCAAGAATTATTAGGTGACTTAGAGTGCAACACATGACAATGTGCATATTACTTGTTTCAAGAAGTGCCCCACATGACAGTGGGCTGGAAATGTGCCCTACTCGACGGCAGGCTACAAGTCCATTCAAGGTGCCCAGATAACGGGATCGCCTGTAACTGAAAACATCTCTCTATATGAGCTACTTTGATCAATCTAGTAATTAACATAGTCAGATTCAACATGAATCCCTGACCGTGGTAATCAGGAATCCATGTCCTAGACATGATGCAAGACGAGACATGTAGTTTGTGCACGCATACACAATACGTTCAACCACGGTGTCCAAAAGAGTTGTATTAGCAAGAAGAATAGCCGTCGCAACAATATCTTGATTATACATGTCATGTTAGGTTTACTTGCCATATAAGGAGTGCACCACAACGGACCACTATCAAGAGTTATCATGTTAAGGTTGCTTGTTAAGAGTGCGTCACGACGGGCCACTATCATGTAAGCATGTAAAGATATGTTCAAGAGTGCACCACGACGGGTCACCATCATGTAAACAAAGAAAGACATGTACCAGAGTGCATCACAACGGGTCACTATCTAGTATAGGTAGAGAAAAGACGTGTAGCATGAGTGCACCACAACGGACCACCATCATGTAAGCAAAGAAGTGACATGTAACATAAGTGCATACAAAACAAAAGAAAGACATAAACCATGAGTGCACCCCAACGGGCCACTATCTAAGAAAGAAAACATGCGACAAGGAGCGCATGTAAGAAAGAATTAGATAAAAGACGTATCATAACATAGGAGAAGAAATAAATAAAAGTACTACTTGACAAAAACAATAATTAAAACTGTACTAGTGTTAAGAATATAAGGGGGTACAATTATTCTCTAACTGTACAAAATCATCTAATCATGATAAGAGTTTATTACAATTGAAGAAAACCTCAAAACGTCAAGTACAGAAAATATGCCAAAATATCAAAACTATGATTGAAGTTATCAATCGCATATGAACTCTAGTTAAAGTGAAATAAGAAAATTCTTGAAGCCAAGACAAAGATCTACAACTTTCATGTTGGGAGTTAGGAGAAATTCTGACCATAAATCAGCCAAATAGTACATAAAACAGCAAAAAACAGCCAAAATAGGCACTATGCAGCACTATACAAGCCATGCGGCACTATGCAAGCCTGCGATACTATTCATCCATACGGCACTATGCAAGCCTATGGCACTATGCAAGCCATACGACACTATTCATCCATGAGGTACTATGTAAGCCTGCGGAACTATTTATCCATGCGGCACTATTCATCTATGCGGTACTATACAAGCCTGCGGGACTATTCATCCATGCGACACTATGCAAGCCTGCGGCACTATTCATCCATGCGACACTATGCAAGCCTGCGACACTATTCAAGCCGTACGATACTATTCATCCATGCGGCACTATACAAGCCTGCGGCACTATTCATCCATGCGATGCTATTCATCGTCCCTGCCAGAACCAGGACAGATGAACATAGAAGATGTCCAAATATTGTTTTGGCCATAACTTTCTCAAAATAAGTCGAAATCTAACTTTTCAAAGGTCCATTTTGGGTAAAATCGAATTCTCTATAACATAGAATAATCAAAACTTAAAAATAATGAAGTTTGGTAGATCAAAACCTAAGAAAACCGAAAAGACTATAAACATAGATCTACAAAAATCTATCCGTCCAAACCGAAAACTCCAAGTCCTAAAGATGCTTAGAATCATGTCGAGAAGAAAAAAGAACAATAAAATAGAAGATCCATTATGAAGCAAGTTGCACTTGCCTAAGCTCTCTAGGTTGGTAGGAGAGTAATGGAGGAAGAAGAAGAAGTTATGAGAAATAATGAAGGAGAAAGAGTGGAGTTGACTTATATAGTAAGCCTCACCATCTCAAACCAAATCAAAACCAAACCAAAATAAACCAAGCAAGCTAAAACAAGTCAAATTGAACCAAACCAAATTAAACAAACCAAGTCAAGATTAAACCAAGACTAGGCTAAGCAAGACAAGTCTAACTTCGGCCCACCTGATAAATGTCAAAAATCCGTATACGTATACTGAAGATACGTATAAAGAAAAACGGCAGTGACAGGTAACCAAACATATGAATGCAATTGACGTTATATTACATGGTTTGATTACATGTTTCAACCAAACATAGTAATATAATTGTAATTCCATTACATTATAAACTCAATTACATTACAAATCTAATTCCATTACGATTACAACTACATTACAGTGAACCAAACGAAACCTTAGTATTTTATTTCCAAAATATTAAGTTATAAAATTTTGGTTAGAGACAACTCGATTCACTGTACGTCATTGGTTTTTTTTTTCAGCAACAAAAGTCCCGGACAATAGTGAGACAAAAACTCAAAATTGTCTGACATTTTTATTAACTACTCGCCATAAGCTCTAACATTTGGGTTGTTTTTAATTAAAAACAAATACAAAAGCCACTTCAAAGAGTGTATTCCTTTATACAAGTCCCTTAAATCTCTTTGGAGCGTAAGTTGTTAGATATTATTTTTTTTATTATCATGAAAATTGGAATAACAAAATAATAAAAAAGGTTAGAAATACCGGTCTACGGGGGAAGTCATGCACGAAGCACTGCATTAAAAGATTTTCGATGTCTATGTGCAGACATCATCTCGAATCCTCCTAGTGGTAAAACCCCCTTGCTACCGGCTTTCCGTCACCGCACATGGTTTCAGAAGAACGACCCGAACTTAGCTCTTGCCCAGAGTAGGAGAGATTGAAATAGAAAAGTATAAATCATATGGTAGTGATTTGTAGAGGAAGAGAAGGAGGAGAATCATGTGGTTGCTACTCTCAAAAAGATGTGTCTTCAACAAGACAAAGTATGCATTATATAGACAACCCTTAACCTATAGAATTAAAAAACGACGAATCTAATAAAAAAAATGGCGCACGAATCCGAGGTCGGAGTTGACGGCAATCGCCTCGGAAAGTCGGGGGTCTCCTTGAAACAAGTCTCCCCAAAAACGGCCATGATTAATTAGGGTTTACTGTTATGCGTATATATATATATATATATATATATATATATATATATATATATATATATATATATATATATATATATATATGAAAAAAAAATATATATATATATATATATATATGAACAGGCGGGTACAGTCAGCACTCGCTGACTGGGCGCTGCGATGGATGACGATTGGGCCCGGTCAGCGCTGATTGGGTATGACTGGATAATTAATTTTCAGAAAATAATTTAAAAATCATTCTAAGGCCAAATAAACTCAAATAAAATCCTAAAAATTCCTTAAAAATTATAGAAGATTACAAAAATTTATCTAACCTCCTAGAATATTAATAAAAATAATTTACCTCATATTCGTCTCAAATGGCCTCATAATAAATATTGGAAGCCTTTAAAATATATAAAACTTAATAAAATAAATATCTAAAAATTGCAGAAAAATTCTATAAAATTATAGAAATTATTTATAACCTACTAGAGCCTACATAAAATACTGGGTCTCAAAATAGTCTTAAATAAAACTATTGTAAAATCATGAAAGTCATTAAAAATATTAAACCTTAATAAATAAATATCTAAAAATCTCTAAAAATTATAATAAGCTATAAAATAATTAAACAATGCTTATAGGTAAGTCCTCTAAGGGTTGGTGATTGGAGTCAACCCTGCATAATCATGCTTGGACCTAGTAAGAGTTCTAAAACTCATCCTTACTAAATCACACCGGAACACTGTCACGATAGGGATGGGAAATCATTGTACACATGTACAGCCACTTGGGCATTTTTTAATAAGATTTTAATCTCGGGTCAGTGTTCCATAAAGTTACCTTAGTCCAGCTTGTTTCTACCCATTGAACCGGCTTCTTGGACTCTCCAGTCAGACTCGGTTGGGTTGCCACTACTGGTGACTTACTTATGGGCTTAACCCCATCCCCTCGATGAATCTAGAATTAATTTCCTAGACAGACTCTTCATCAAGAGTAAACAGACTCTTCGTCAAGAGATCAGTAAAGTTCTTTTATGAATTTTGTAGTACATTTTGCCTCTTATGATCTTTAAGACTTGATGTGCAGCTGCAGGTACCTGTTCATCTTAGAACTCACAAAGACATGCTTTAGTAGTTTTTAAAGCAAATTGATTATCATAATTTATTTAAAAATTAAACGACATGTACATAAATTTGTATATACATAATAAAATTATCTGAGCTATTCAGCTCCAGCTCAAGCTACGTTTAAAATTACCGTTTCAGAGTCTAGTTATGATAGTTTGTCACATGGACCTATCATCTTATGAGTATCTAACTTGTTTCATAAGTGAACCCTCATACTCCTTCCAATGCTCAACATGGTTCTATAGCATTTTTATATTTAAAGAATAAGTCATATAATGACTCACATAAAGCATATAGATCATGCTTAGTGTCATCAAAATTATGTAATACAATCAATTGCTGATATCATGCTTAGGATAGTGAGCCAAAACTTATCTGACTCTGTCACCTCTTAAAGTATGACATAGTAATTTCAGTCTGGGCTCTAAAGATTTATCTTTATGAGCCATGTTTGTAAAGATGACAGTCTAAAGTACTATAATAATAGTTTAAGTGATTTTGCTAATCAACCTTAAGAAATCTTTAGTCTATCAACTGTTGATTAACCTGGGTTAGCTGTATGGGCCAGTTCCCAGCTAGCGGAGGTCCATGGGGGGACGATTAAGTACCATGTCGCTTAGGACCATTTACGTCTGGTTGACAGAAGGATCCTTTCGACTTGTACCCAAAATAATCTCAACTTTTATAACTTTAGATTTAAAAGAATTTGCAATTTCACTAACTATTTCTCTTTTGACTAAATTGTTTGAACATCATCTAACCATAATAATATGATCATTTAAGGTTCAAACATGCAAATCAATCATTTAACATCACCATAATCAATATACATAAACCAAGAAATTTGGTTCACACACTCCACAATATATATTTATCCAACTAAACTTGGGATCAAAATGAATAGAATATGTAGATAAATATGAAAATTACCTTTCTTGATTGTCGGAGTATTTATGTACCTCTTGATTTTGGCTTAGCAATAGAACTTCAGAAGATGTCATTTTGTACATCATTTTAGATAGTTCCATTATTCTTGCTTCACCCTTAGCATGTTTGAGCCTTTCCTAACACGTCAAAATCTCTAATATCTTTGACTTGAAGAGATAAATATTTAGAATGAGTGAGTACAAAACATTTTTTTATCGTCACCGATAACATGTTCTTTTTTAAAAAATTAAAAAATATCTTTGAGGATTCTACCTTCCAGAGAATAGAAGTTAGTTTGCATATTAGCAAGAAATATATATAACTAAAACAATGTACAAACTTGTTCATTCTAGCACTACAATACAATTTGTCTATAAATAGATACATAACAAATAGTCGTCTATGTTATATGGAGCACATATATGTACATAATTTTTACATATATTGTGAGGTTTCATTCACTTTAGAATAAGTCACAATTTGTAAGAGTTTGTAAACTACAACAACAAATAAGGTTAACATAAGTTTCTAATAAATATTAAACCTCAATAGGATTTGTATTAGAACTTGTATAGTTCACCCATTGGCATCAATATTGCCAATTTGTATCAGGACATAATTACTAACATTTGTTAGTATATTACTATGTTCCACAAAAGATTTGCCAATTCTAAAATCTTATTGACGATCTCAAAATAACGAATTATTTCAAACCCATATGTAGTGGCATATCATTATTTTGTAAAAAATAAATAAATATTAAAAAACTAGAAAATCACAAAATTCACATTAGGGTTAATATTCCCTATATATATGAAGTATAACTATGCAGTCAAAATGTATTATAATTACCACATCTCCAGGATCACACACCACCAAAAATGTTGGAGCTCATCAAACCAATATACTAATTTTAGGATTAATGCTCCCTATGAATTATGTATATGTATATATTAGAAATAGTTCAATCAAAATTATATCAGGCTTCTAATAAAGCAAAATGATAAATGAAAACATTCTAGTGACAATGAGTTCAGAGGTTAGAACAATCATGTTATGTTAGAACAACATGTATCAATTTATTCTTACAATAAACAAGATATATAATAACATAGTTTATCTGATGTAATAAGTATTCATATAAAGATAAAATAATAATAAATAAATAATAAAGTGTTTTTCCTCATCCGACCATCTTTAATAAATGACAAATATAAAGAGCAAGTGAGCGACTATATATTAACTTTATTTATCAATAATATTGGGGAAAAAACAAACTAATAGCCTATGAGCAATAGTAACATATGGTGGTCAAGTTCCTTGTTGCAAGATTTCGACACCAACTTTAGTTCAAAAATATTTATGCAATATTCATATATGGATATAGAAAACAATGCATCCACACCATATATGGATATGCTCACAAGACGATAAGTTCAAGTCATTTGGTAGTGGTATCATATGAAATATATATATATATATATATATATATATATATATATATATATATATATATATATATATATATATATAAAATATATATATATATATATATATATATATATATATATATATATATATACTCATGTTCCTCGTTATACTAGGGGGGAATTGACATTAAACTGGATAGAATCCTAACATTTAGAAGTTGACAAAATAAACAGTAAAAAAACCCATAAATGTATACGGTTATTGACATGGGACTCTTAGGTTAAGGTCAAAGATCGGAGATGTAAATGAGAGAGATACCAAATAAAACTTGGTTTGAATCACCAATAAGAGACAGTCATGATAAAGGCTTCCTTTGCCTCCAAGCACAGCTTGGTTCTAGCCATTAATGTTGTTGTTGGCAAAGTCTAGCCTAGCAAAACTAGCACTTAATTTTGCCTTCTAAGACCTTAAACAAAACCTGTAGATTACTAAAGACAGCATGGATATTGATGTGTTGCTGTGTTCAATCTAGGTTGGGTCAAAGGTCATATAGCACCTGCTAAATTGCATATTACTCATTGACTGTAAATACTCAATATACCCATAATAATACCAGGTATACTGATATGCAAGATCTGCTGTCACTTATATGGGTAATAGTGTGCTACACATGCATATAGTTAAAAAAAAATTGTATGGTACTGTTAGAAAAGAAACACGAAAACCTTTTCCCAAACTAGAGAGTACCTGCGAGAGAACCGAGCAATACAACGCACAAACTAAAACACCTAAACAAACCAGGCAGACACAGAGAATTTTTGATATGGAAAACCCTTGCGAGAAAAATCACGGGACGATCACAGTCCAACCCTGAGAAGCCTCCACTAATGAAATAGAAGAATTACACCCTCTACAAACTTCTTTCGATCCAAATCGGATCCCCACAACACTTGGAAGCAAGAATAAAGATTACAAGGCTACGAAGAACAAGAACGACGAGTAGAGATTACCCGAATCTGATTCTCCTCCGAAAAAGACCTTCAATCCTCCGTCTTCTCTCCTAATGTTGTAATGGCACTCTTGCCTCCTTCCTCTCTTTTTTCTTTTGTTGTCTACAATGATTAGGGTTGGGAAAAACATAATATTAACCCCCCTAATCTGCAGCAAAATCTGGACTATCAGATATAATCCAACGGTAAAAAATTACCCCAAAAATTCGCCCAGCCCCGACACACAGAGTTCGGCCAGAACTCTGTGTTCTGACTCCAGAATGGTTCTGGAACCAGGGGACAGAGTTCGGCCCGAACTCTGCCCCCCTGTTCCAGAATATCTCCAAGTAGCTTCCCGAGCTTCTTTATCTCCTCTGACTGGCCTTGTCACCTCCCCGAGCTTCTTTGACACACAGACGGCGCTCGTCGCACTCCGGGGTCTTCTCTACATAGGTTGGAAACCCCAACCACTCCAACAAATCTCTTCCTTCACAACTATATGGAGGAGGTCATCATCCCGACGATCTGCCTGTAGTACTCAAACTTTTCCTTCGGAAGAATCTTCGTGAGCATGTCCGATCCATTGTCATCAGTATGAACCTTCTCAAGCTCTGCGACCTTCTTCTCAACCACATCCCGTATCCAATGATACCCAGTCTCGATGTGCTTGGACCGACTATGAAATGTCTAGTTCTTCACAAGGTGAATAACACTCTGACTGTCGCAAAGCAAAGTATACTGCTCTTGCTTCAGCCCTATTTCCTGCAACAGCTTCTTCATCCACAACAGGCTCCTTGCAAGCCTCCGTCGCCGTAATGTATTCTGCCTCTGTTGTCGATAAAGCAATATACTTCTGTAACCGCGACTGCCACGATACCGCTCCTCCGGCAAACATCATCACATAGCCCGAAGTCGATCGTCTCGTGTCTACATCTCCAGCTATATCAGCGTCAGTATACCCAACCAGCTTCAGCTCGTCACCACCAAAAGAAAGTCTTCAATCGACAGTGCCCTGAAGATATCGTAGAATCCACTTGACCGCACTCTAATGTACCCTTCCAGGATTTGAAAGATACCTGGTAACTGTGCTAACTGCATGAGCGATGTCTGGCCTTGTACACACCATAGCATATATAAGGCTCCCCATAGCTGAAGCATATGGAACCCATTCCATATCTTCCTTTTTGTCCTTGGTAGATGGACACTGCTCTTCAGTGAACTTATAGTGGGCCGCAAGGGGAAAACTCACTTTCTTCGACCCGTCCATCACGAAACGCTGAAGTTCCCGGTAAATGTAGTTCTTTTGGGACAAATGTAGCAGCTTAGACTCTCTCTCTCGGCTGATCTCCGTTCCAAAAATATTCTTCACTGTGCCTAAATCCTTCATAGAGAAGGCCGTACCCACTTGGCGCTTCAACTCCGCTATCCTAGTAGTATTCTGACCCACTAATAGCATATCATCTACATAGAGCAATAAAATAATAAAATCATCATCGAAAAAATACTTCATAAATACACAGTGATTCGACGTCGTCCATGCATAACCATGCTCCCCCATAAATGACTCAAACTTTCTGTACCACTGCCTCGGAGCCTGCTTCAGAAAATACAAGCTCTTCCTCAACCGGAAGACCAAATGTGATTTATCCTTCTCACAGAATCCCTCTGGCTGCTCCATGTATAACTCCTTCTCAAGATCGCCATGGAAGAATGCTGTCTTCACGTCCATCTGCTCGACCTCCAAGTCGAGAATGGCTGCCAATGCTAGCACCACCCGAATAGACGAATGCTTGACGACAGACGAAAAGATCTCATCATAATCTATGCCTTTCCGCTGACCGAAGCCTTTAACTACCAGCCTCGCTTTGTATCGAGGGCAAGTAGCATCATCCTTCTGCTTCACTCTAAACACCCATCAATTTTTCAAAGCCTTCTTGCCCTTTGGTAACTGCACCAGCTCATAAGTAGAATTGGCGTGTAAGGAACTCATCTCCTCCTGCATAGCCTCCATCCACTCCTGCCTGTGTTCGTCTTCCATAGCCTCTGCAAAACTTTCGGGCTCTCCCCCGTTAGTCAATAGTACATACTCACCCGGTGAGTTTCTCGTAGATGGTCGACGCTCTCTGTCGCTCCTTCTCAGTGGAGCCACTGGTGCTGGCTGTATACCAACAGTCTCCTACCCTTTAGGAACTGCCTCCCCGGCATGCTCATCCTCCTGAGGGACACCCTGACCACCATCAGCAGGCTGATGATCAAGGTTGGAAGAAACTCCATGTACTGGCTCCTCCATAATTGGATCCTCTACGATGTCCTCTAGAAACCGCTCGAAGCGAAAAGACTCTAACTCAGGCAATTCCTCAGCCTCAGAAGGCGTCTCAGAATCCTGAGTGTTGGTCATGGGGCCCCTAATCTGCAGTAAAATCTGGACCATCAGATATAATCCAACGGTGAGAAATTATCCCAAAAATTTGCCCAGCCCCGACACACAGAGTTCGGCCAGAACTATGTATTCTGACTCTAAAATAGTTCTGGAACCAGGGGGACAGAGTTCGGCCCGAACTCTGCCCCCCTGTTCCAGAATGTCTCCAAGTAGCTTCCTGAGCTTCTTTATCTCCTCCGACTGGCCTCGTCACCTCCCCAAGCTTTTTTGACGCACAGACGGCGCTCGTCGCACTCTGGGGTCTTCTCCACATAGGTTGGGAATCCCAACAACTCCAACAAATCTCTTCATTCATAACTATGTAGAGGAGATCATCATTCCGACGATCTGCCTGCAGTACTCAAACTTTCTCCTCGGAAGAACCTTCATGAGCATGTCCGATCCATTGTCATCAGTGTGAACTTTCTCAAGAGCCGCGTCCTTCTTCTCAACCACATCCCGTATCCAATGATACCGAGTCTCGATGTGCTTGGACCGACTATGAAATGTCTAATTCTTCACAAGGTGAATAGCACTCTGACTGTCGCAAAGCAAAGTATACTGCTCTTGCTTCAGCCCCATTTCCTGTAACAGCTTCTTCATCCATATCAGCTCCTTGCAAGCCTTCGTTGCCGTAATATATTCCGCCTCCGTCGTCGACAAGGTAACATACTTCTGTAACCACGACTGCCACGATACCGCTCCTCCGACAAACATCATCACGTAGCCCGAAGTCGATCGTCTTGTGTCTACATCTCCAGCCATATCAGCGTCAGTATACCCAACCAGCTTTGGCTCGTCACCACCAAAAGAAAGTCTTCAATCGGCAGTATCCTGAAGATATCATAGAATCCACTTGACTGCACTCCAATGTACCCTTCCAGGATTTGAAAGATACCTACTAACTGTGCTAACTGCATGAGCGATATCTGGCCTCGCACACACACCATAGCATACACAAGGCTCCCTATAGCTGAAGCATATGGAACCCGTTCCATATCTTCCTTTTTGTCCTTGGTAGATGGACACTGCTCTTCAGTGAACTTAAAATGGGCCGTAAGGGGATAACTCACTTTCTTCGACCCGTCCATCCCGAAACGCTGAAGTACCTGGTGAATGAAGTTCTTTTGGGACAAATGTAGCAGCTTGGAATCTCTCTCTCGGCTGATCTCTATCCCAAAAATAGTCTTCACTGTGCCCAAATCCTTTATAGAGAAGGCCGTGCCCAGTTGGCACTTCAACTCCGTTATCCTAGTGGCATTCCGACCCACTAATAGCATATCATCTACATAGAGCAATAAAATAATAAAATTATCATCGAAAAAATACCTCATAAATACACAGTAACCTGACGTCGTCCATGCATAACCATGCTCCCCCATAAACGACTTAAACTTTCTGTACCACTGCCTCGGAGCTTGATTCAGACGATATAAGATCTTCTTCAACCGGAAGACCAAATGTGACTTATCCTTTTCACAGAATCCCTCTGGCTGCTCCATGTATAACTCTTTCTCAAGATCACCGTGGAGGAATGCTGTCTTCACGTCCATCTGTTTGACCTCTAAGTCGAGACTGGCTGCCAATGCTAGCACCACCCGAATAGACGAATACTTGACGACAGGCGAAAAGATCTCATCATAATCTATGCCTTTTCGCTGACCGAAGCCTTTAACTACCAGCATCGCTTTGTATCAAGGGCGAGTAGCATCATCCGTCTGCTTCACTCTAAACATCTATCGATTTTTCAAAGCCTTCTTGCCCTTTGGTAACCGCACCAACTCATAAGTAGAATTAGCGTGTAAGAAACTCATCTCCTCCTGCATAGCCTCCATCCACTCCTGCCTGTGTTCGTCTTCCATAGTCTCTGCAAAACTTTCGGGCTCTCCCCCGTTAGTCAATAGCACATACTCACCCGGTGAGTATCTCGTAGATGGTCGATGCTCTCTGTCGCTCCTTCTCAGGGGAGCCACTGGTGCTGGCTGTATGCCAACAGTCTTCTACCCTTTAGGAGCAGCCTTCCCGACATGCTCATCCTCCTGAGGGACACCCTGACCACCATTAGCAGGCTAATGATCAAGGTTGGAAGCAACTCCATGTACGGGATCCCCCATAATTGGATCCTCTACGATGTCCTCTGGAAACTGATCGAAGCGAAATGACTCTAACTCAGGCAATTCCTCAGCCTCAGAAGGCGTCTCAGAATCCTGAGTGTTGGTCATGGTCTGATCCTCGACGAATATCACGTCCCTACTTCTGTAGAGCTTTTTTCCTTCCGGGTCGTAGAGTCTATAGCCAAACTCATCCCGACCGTAGCCAACAAAGACGCATCGCCTCATCTTCGGCTCAAGTTTGGTCCTCTCGTCCTTCGGTATATGTACGAAGGTCTTACAGCCAAACACTTGCAGGTGATTGTATGACGACTTTTTGCCGTACCATACTTTGTCAGGCACATCACCCTGCAAAGTAGCACTAGGAGATAAATTAATAACATAAGCAGCTGTGAGAAGAGCCTCATCCCAATAGCTGCCCGGCAAATTTGCTTATGACAGCAAACACCGTACCCTCTCCATCACCGTCCTGTTCATGCGCTCCGCTACACCATTGATCTGAGGTGTCTTGGGCAGAGTCTTCTGGTGTCGTATCCCTTGCTCTCTGCAATACGCATCAAAGGGACCGATGTATTCGCCGCCGTTGTCGGACCGAACACATAATAACTTCTTGCCCGTCTCTCTTTCAACAGAGGCCTGAAACTCTTTAAAAGTAGGCATCACCTGATCCTTGGTCTTTAAGGCATAGACCCAAACCTTTCTGGAACAGTCATCAATAAAAGTTACAAAGTAAGATGCACCACCAATAGATTTTACCTTCATAGGACCGCAGACATCCGAGTGAATCAACTCGAGCAATGCCGGCTTCCTTGAACTTGGGTGACTTTGGAAAGACACCCTATTTTGCTTTCCAGCTAAGCAGTACGTGCACTTCTCCAACTTTGTAGACTTGAGCCCTGGAATCACCTTCTTGTTCACCACGTAGCTCATCTCATTCTCGCTGATATGGCCGAGCCGACTGTGCCACAACTCGGTAGACGCATCACTGACTGCGTTCACCTCCTGTGCCCCCTGTGCGCTTCCTTCCATATAGTAGAGACCGGACTTCTTGCTTTCTCTGGCAATCACCATCGAACCTCTGGAAAGCTTCCACGGACTATTCCCGAAGAGACTGAAGAATCCCTCGTCATCCAACCTTCCAACCGACACCAGATTGAAATGGATATCAGGGACATGGCAAACATCTTTGAGAACAAGAACTGCACCCGTCTTCGTCCTCAAATGCACATCTCCAACGACAATCGCCTTCGACACATCTCCATTGCCCATCTTCAACACTCCACAGTTGCCTGTCGTGTAAGTGGCAGATAGTGTCCTGTTGTGAGATACATACGCCAAAGCTTCTGAGTCCACCAGCCAAGAATTATCATCGCAGGTGTGGTTTGTGATAACCTCCTCACCTACGACGATCACATCGCCTCCATGTATCGAGGTCGCTGTTGTAATGTTCTCATCTTTCTTCTCCTTGTCGCCCTTTTTCTCTCTTCCAAGCAAAATAGTTCTGCTTGATGTGGCCCTTCTTGCCACAGTAATAACACTCTGAGTCCTCGTACCGATCCTTGGACTTCTCCCTGCTCTTGTTTCTGCCACTACCTGGACCCCTGCTTTTGTCCCTTTCGCGGCTCTCTGAAACCAATGCCTTTGAGTGGTAGGATATGGATGAAGTGCCCTGAAAACGTCTCCGCATCTCTTCATTTATCACCTCGCTCTTGGCAAACTCCAGACTAACGACGCCCTCTGGAGCAGAAGCGATCATAGATACTCGGACGGTCTCCCACGAGTCTGACAATGTACATATCAGCCATAGTCCCTGAACTTCGTCATCGAACTTGACTCCCATCGAAGACAGCTGGTCAACCACGTCCTGAAAATTACTCAAGTGATCTGTAATAGACGCCCCATCTTTGTACGCAGATCCATCATCGTCCGGATCAGGAACAACTTGTTTACTCTGATCTTCTTTGCGTACAAAGATTCTAGCTTATTCCATAACATCTTTGCGTCCTCAATATTGGCGACGTGGTTGTACACGTTCTCGTCAACGAACTGCCTGATATATCCACACACCTGCATATGCTCGAATTTTCAGTCCTCCTCGGATTTATCACTGGGCTTCTCGGATGCAAATACGGGCAGATGCAGCTTCTTGACAAACAGCAAATCTTTCATCTTGCTCCGCCAATAGTGATAGTTGGTGCCGTTCAGGTTTACCATGCGCACTGGCTTCGCGTCCATCTCTCCTCTCTAGTTTTCTTGTCAACTCCTGACACCCTTCTGAATTTCAGAACCTGGTTCTGATACCACTTTGTTGGAAAAGAAACGCAAAAACCTTTTTCCAAACTAGAAAGTACTTGTGAGAGAACCGAGCAATACAACGCACGAACCAAACACCAAAACACCAAAACAAACCACGCAGACACAGAGAATTTTTGACGTGGAAAACTCTTGCGAGAAAAACCATGGGACGATCAGAGTCCTACCCTGAGAATCCTCCACTAATGAAATAGAAGAATTACACCCTCTACGAACTTCTTCCGATCCAAATCGGATCCTCATAACACTTGGAAGCAAGAACATTGATTACAAGGCTACGAAGAACAAGAACGACGAGTAGAGATTACCCGAATCCGATTCTCCTCCGAAAAAGACCTTCAATCCTCCGTCTTCTCTCCGAAAGTTGTAATGGTACTCTTGCCTCCTTCCTCTCTCTTTTCTTGTGTTGTCTACAATGATTAGGGTTAGAAATAATATAATATTAACTCCCCTAATCCGTAGCAAAATCTGGACCATCAAATATAATCCAATGGTGAGAAATTACCCCAGAAATTTGCCCAACCCCGACACACAGAGTTCGGCCAGAACTCTGTGTTCTGACTCCAGAATGGTTCTGGAACCAGGGGAACAGAGTTCGGCCAGAACTCTGTCCTGGGGCAGAGTTCGTCCCGAACTCTGCCCCCCTATTCCAGAATGTCTCCACGTAGCTTCCCGAGCTTCTTCCTCTCCTCCGACTAGCCTCGTTACCTCCATGAGCTTCTCTGACACACAGACGACGCTCGTCGCACTATGGGGTCTTCTCCACATAGGTTGGGAACCCCACCCACTCCAACAGGTACTATTTACTAGCCAAATCTTAATACATGCGTCTATATATGAGATCCAAGTGTTAATATGAAATAGATAGTTCATGTACAACTTGTCCATTGATTCTAGGTTGCTGGCAAACAACAACAAAAAATTAATTCTATACCAATAGCTGCAAGGTTTTGGATTCTTTTATTTTAAAAATGTATTAAGCTTTCAACTGCTATATTCAGCAAACATGCATAATTATAGTTTAATACAGTCCAGAATCGGGGAAATTTTTTTAATTATTATAAAGAAGAGAACAAATAAAAAATAATATCAGAAGCATTTCAATGACCTTCAGCTGTATTGACCGACAGTAATATAAGTAAGTTTTTCATGAATGCAAGTACTCAAAAAAAGGTCTACACATTATTCTTGTGTTTTGTTGGATGGAGTTACTAGAAATTAGAATTTCTCATTTGCTTTCAGTTATGTATTTGCTTAGCAAATCATGTCAAGTGCATAGAGAAAGAAAAAATGTGTGTTATTCCTCACAACAATTGGTAGGTTATATGATTGAACTGGTTGACATCTCATAATCATGGAATTGCTTTCCAATTCATTAAGAACATCTTGGTTTGCATAAACAATACCTAGACTCATGGAATTGTAATGGCATTAACCTGTCAAGGTGGCATAGCCAAGTGAATTGAATATAAATATAAATTTGCTATAGTATCATATTCAAGCTAATAGAAGAAAAATCCATAAATTACCTGAAAGTCAGTGATGTATACAATAGAAAATAGAGAATCCAAACAGTTGTTTGCACTATTATTCAAACACATAATTCTAATGTCCCCGAATAATGATGTTATCAAATATCAAACTGAATAATGATGTCATCAAATATAAAAGATAGTGAATAAATTACATGTAGTAAAGAATATTTTAATTCTTAACATGACAGACATGTAAATTGATTCTTTTGACAGAGAGTATCAATTTTCGATTAAAACAATATGTAAAGCCATGTATTATTTTTTTTTTCTCGTCAAATAGATCATCAAAAAAACAAATCGATAAATCTCTTAGATTGTTAGATATTATTTTTTTATCATCATGAAAAATGGAATAACAAAATAATAAAAAAGGTTAGAAATACCGGTCAACGGGAAAGTCATGCACGAAGCACTGCCTTAAGAGATTTTCGAGGTCTATGTGCAAACATCATCTCGAATCCTCCTAGTAGGAAAATTCCCTTGCTACCGGCTTCCCGTCACCGCACACAGTTTCGGAAGAACGACCCGAACTTAGCTCTTGCCCAGAGTAGGAGAGATTGAAATAGAAAAGTATAAATCATATGGTAGTGATTTGTGGAGGAAGAGAAGGAGGAGAATCATGTGGTTGCTACTCTCAAAAAGATGTGTCTTCAACAAGACAAAGTATGCATTATATAGACCAGCCTTAACCTATAGAATTAATATAATTTATTAGGATTAAACAACCAATAAAATGGATAATAATGGACAACCCTTAACCTATAGAATTAATATAATTTATTAGGATTAAACAACCAATAAAATAGATAATAAAAGGTAATAGTTAATAGGAATTAACATCAATACAATAAAAGTCATTAAAAGTTATTTTTTCTGGATTTGTAGAAAGGAAATAAAATCTCTTTATTCAGGTGTTTTTTTATATAACTCCCTTAAAAAGAAAAAAAGACTTTACATTTGTATTTTTTAATAAAAAACAACTAAAACGTCAGAGCATCTGGCGAGTTATTTAAAACGTCAGGCTTGACATATACATTTTTGTTGCAAACTCGTTGGACCATCTGGCATTTTGTAGTTAAAAAAATAAAAACAATTAAAGTGGTAGAAGATACCACAAATTGGACTTCTCTAACCAAATTTATAAATTTTGATATCCTGAAAAAAAAATCTTCTAATTTTTGTTTCTCGGTACTAAAAAAAAATGTAGTAAAATCCATGATGGAGAGATTTATTACTTCTCAGCGACGAAATAGTTAGTACTTTTCGATCTTTTCACATCAATCCGACACTTCCTTACCATGCATGAAAACAGTACCGGTACCATATTTGACTGAGATGTTGTTTGTTTTGTTCTGTTTTAATGCCTCTTCATCGCATTGTCTATTTTTTTTCCACTTTGAATCTAGTGAGAATATATATATATATATATATATATATATATATATATATATATATATATATATATATATATATATATATATATATATATTGGAACCAGGTAAACATTTTATTGAGGAAAAAAATAAAATACATATTACAGGTACAGTGGCTTAGGTATTCATGCCTATGCATTCAATGTCAGCATCTATATGTGCAAAATGCCTATCAGAACTGTGCTCTGGCCTTCGAATATCCTCTTGTTGCGCTCCTTCCATATGTGCCATATTGTAGTCGCTAGTCTCGCGCTTGCTTCTCTGAACCATGCTACTCTGTGCCCTTTGTTATTACGCACAGTTTGCATGATCTCTTCGAAGCCATCTCCCTGCCCCATCGGAAGTCCTATTTTAGTTTTGTGGGTTTGCCATATCATATTTGAAATCGGGCATGCAAAATATAAGTGATTGGGAGTTTCTTCATTTTGATTGCACAGAACACAGGTGGTATCCGAGAGCTACACTCCGAGGTGACGATGCCGAGTCTTAGTGAGTAGTCACTTTTGTACCAGCTTATACATGCAAGTTTGCATCTTACACTATAAGCCTTTCTTCCATACAATATCTATGTACTCCACCTTGGAGCTCGCCTCACGGAACCTGTGATACGCTTGTCCAGCGTTGAATGTGATCAACATGGTGTCCGCCCAAACCCAATGGTCATGTCTGCCATGTACATCAATTCGAACTTCTTTGATGAGTCCTCCTACCAGTCATGCCCATCTGTTCCTCTCGGGTTCCCACCATCCCTCATCGAGAATACTACTAACCCATACACCCTTATTGGCTTCAACTACCATATGATCACCTATAAACTGGAGGTGGTTTGTCTGGCCAATCCACGGATCTAACCACAAGTCAGTGCTGCATTCGTCCACAATTACTCTTGCAATATGTGGTTGTATGACCTTTCCGAGTCGTCGTACGTTCTTGAATGTAACTGACTCATTATTAGATTTCCTTTTGTCCCAGATGTTATGGTCTCGTAAGTATCTTCTATGCATCCATTCTGCTCATAAGGAGTTACCCTGAATGAATCTCTACGCTATCTTAATTTTCATAATTTTGCGCATATCTTCCAGTGACTGTAGCCCCACTCCGCCTTCATCAATAGGGCGGCATAGTTTGTCCCAAGAGATAGCATGTATTCCCCTTGTTAGACGAAATCCGCACGTTGGCGCTCAACCCGGCGAATAGTACTCTTTGGTAGTAGTATTGATTATAGCCAAAAATTCATGATGGATAGAACTACTGATCTGATCAATTCAATTCGGCCACCAAACGATAAGCTCTGTGCCTGCCAACCCTCTATCCGTTTTTGAACGTACTCAACCAAGCCTCGACATTCTTCTGCTCTGGCATAATTTGTTGTCAGTGGTACGCCCAAGTATTTCACTGGCAATTTTGCTCGACTGACTCCCAATGTAAGCGCGACCGCTTCTTTGTTAGGACATGTGTTGTTGAAATACACCCGGCTCTTGTCTTTGTTTAACTGGAGTCCCATTAAGGTGCCAAACTTCTCCATGATGTCAGTTAGCGCCCGAAGACCCTCACTCTTCGGGCATATATATATATGTGTGTGTGTGTGTGTGTGGGGGGGGGGGGGTGTGTGTGGAGGCAATGACCTTAGCCTAGTGGTTAAGAGAGATGCATGCGGCCCGAGTGGTCAGGAGATTGATTCTCGGTGGAAGCGTTAGCCACAATTACCTCTTTCAAATATATATATATATATATATATATATATATATATATATATATATATATATATATATATATATATATATATATATATATTGGAACTAGGTAAATTATTTTTGGAATCGCTCCTACTGGAATTCGAACTCTTGACCACTCTGGCCGTATGCATCTCTCTTAACTACTAGGCTAGAGGTCATTTGCATATATATATATATATATATATATATATATATATATATATATATATATATATATATATATATATTATATATATATATATGGAAGAATTCTCGGTGGGAGCGTTCGCCACAATTAACTCACACACATATATATATATATATATATATATATATATATATAGGGTGGCACCTCACCTCCCTCATCCTCTATATATATATATATATATATATATATATATATATATATATTATATTATATATATATATATATATATATATATATATATATATATATTTATTTTTTATTTTATATATATATATATATATATATATATAATAAAAAATAAATATATATATATATATATATATATATATATATATATATATATATATATATATATATATATATATATATATATATAGCCCTAACCTTCTTTTCCTTGGACTGTAAAAGCAGACCTTAAGAGTAGTTAGTAATTGAGGCAATGGACCCAAATGGTTACTATGTAGCCAGGGCCGGCCTATGGGATTAGATTATCATATCCAAAGCTAGTTTTGGTTATCCCTTGAACCTTATTGTGGGTCTATCCTGGAGGGTCACCTGCGACCCCGACCCTTGTGGGGTCATGCTGAGTCTGGTGGGTTCCCCAATTAGAGAGGGTTGCTCAAGTCAGAAGTATTATCTTGCTTACCCCTGGATGGGCCATGTATGTAGCTCCGTCCATGTTAGAATTTCTTATCCATCAATATATATATATATATATATATATATATATATATATATATATATATATATATATATATATATATATATATTGTAGAAAACATGGGATTTTATCTGTGCAAGAAACAACAAGAGAAAATGCAGATAGGAAGTGGAGGAGAGCAGGACTAACAGCTGATAGTTGCTCAAATTATTGCAAACAAGACGCGAGATATGGATTGGTTCAGGAATGCGCGTATGCGACTCGCTGCTTCGATTTTGCATGTATGGAGGGAGAGAAATAACAGGATCTTTAAAGGACAGGGTACTTCAATATAGGGATTTTAAATAATATAGAATATGATGTTTCTGTTGTAGTGCCCGTCCCGTTCAGCTCAATCGGAGGAATCAAAAGCCAACGACGTTTGGACTTAGCAATGCAACGGCTTTCTCAAAGACCCACACGGTCGAAGCGACTCCTCGTTCAGGTGGGTGGCTTCGGTGAACTCGCCTCAGCTTGGCCTTCATACTAATAAAACAAAAGTTTTCAAATGCACAATTAGGTTTAATAATAAAAGAGACGAATCCACATAGCTAAGGAAATAATTCCAACTTGGGTCAGGTTGAGTTAGAATAAGAAAAGGTTCCAAGGTCGGCTTAGAAATGTTGCATGATGGCTTTCAAAATGATACTCGGTCCTTCGTTCTGTGGCTTGGGAGAAGAAAAGTTGGTCTTCGCCACAAAGCTAGGAATTAGCCTATGTCATAGGCGTCGCCCGCGTAAATGCTTGATAAGCATGCACGGTTCCAGCGTCCAAGGTTTGGCATAGCCTTTACTCGCCCTGCGGATTAAGTTATATCGTACGACATGTAGCCTAAGTCTAGGCCCTAAAGAACTTGGTTGTTCAAGTCGAACGCGTGTATGACACATTTTCACGATGCAAGACTTGACGCAGACTTTGCTCGTCAAGTTGTTGCATGATTGAGTTATGCTAGGCTATCGAAGTCAGTCTAAATACTGTCCTACATTTTCTGCAGTTTTCATAGCCACATAGTCCTATGATCACAAGGTCCATTATATAAAGTACGACTTGGACGGTAGTGACGCACAGAACATAAATTGGCTTAAGGTACGATGTCACGGACTTAGTGATTTAAGGCACGAGCCACATTTGATTCAAATGGAGTCTGGAAAAAGGGCTATCAAATAGTCATTCCTGAGTTGAGTAAAATGATAGGGCAACATGGAAGAATACTCACGACTATGGGTCGTCGAGGCAGGTCTCAAATACTAGAAGTCTTTAACATGGTCCTGAAAAGATGGTAACACTAAAAGAAGAATGACTGTGTAGGACGTTAGTTTTAGTCGAGTCTTGCATGGTCATTGGACAACTTGTCGACAAGGGAAAGTTTCCTCGAGTGGCAACCCAGGTCCACGGGACCGTTTCGGCCTAGGGGAAATACGGGTTTAGCCGAGCTGGGATTATCGTTTAGGTTATTCGGGAACTTTCAGCGGGGCTCGCTACCTGCGCTGAAAGCGATGCCGAATAGCAAATCTAATGTGTCCATGATAGCTTGTTGTGCTAGTGACAATTTCATATAGATGAGTCGACATATTAGAAGCGATTCGCGTGCATGCCTTTGAATTGAGTCGAGTATTGTGTGCATGGTATCAAAGAGTCGAGTTAAATGTATGCACGATTATAACACAATATTTGGGCCTAAGCTTTGGCTGCAACGAAGACACCGTGCTTCGGCACGAGATGTGGCATCGAGTATTAAGTTGTTGGCATAGAGTTGCATAAATTGGATTCGAGTCGTTTCGAGTTTAATTTAGGAAGCGTTGTAAGACAAAGTTGGTTAAGTGACACTTAGTTCACTAATTTTGATTGAGTCAGTTGATGATCAAGGCAGCAAGGGCCGTATGGCGGCAATATGGTTAAGTCATACTGAGTTGCGAGGCATGGCCTCAATATGGACTTGTAGCACTATCACATAGAAATTGGGTACTATCATGTAGATGCGTCTCTGAGTATGGGCCGAAAGACAAGCACGACTTGTTAAGTTGGCATTGTTGACACGAGAATAGTCTAGAGACATGGATAAGGAAGTTATCGGTGCGATGGCACGGTGATGGTCTAGAGACACAAAATAGGCCGAGAGTCTATGTCCTAAAATCGAACCTAAGGCAAGAATAGAAAGACAATCATAAGGGATTATGTTGCACAAAGTAAATGAACGTATTCGTTTTGTATGGGTGGGCGAGGAGCTTACTCCCCCAGTACAGTTGACTACTGACACCCACACAGTTTTCATGTACAGGCACAGGTAGAAGCTTGTTGGCGTGGAGCTCGCTTGGATGCTTCGAGGGACAGAGTTCCTTGGCATTTTGAGGCATGCGACCGCATGGAGTCTGGACTTATATGGGACATAATGTATGGACATCGCCTATCTGAAGCAACCACTGGCTCGTCAAATTGTATTGAGAGATGAGAGAGAGTAGAGTGACTTGTATTGTGAGAAGTGTGAGACTGAGTGATTGTAATCATGGCCTCATGCCACATTGTAATCTTTGTTTCAATATCAATAAAGAGCTATTTGAATGACTTATGTTCTGCTTCAAGTTTTTGCTGGTGTTATTCAATGTTTCTGCTTGGGATTTCTGTGCGACGACTCCGTCGCTTAGCCTGTAATCGGCCTTATGGAAACCGTCTTGCGTGAGCGCAATCTAGGTTCATTCATTTATTCGGTTGCAACCGCATAAATTGTCATGCAGTCGTCAGTCTATCATCAAACCGTAACGTACAATTTACATCGTTATCAGTCGCCCTCGCTTCAATCCAAGGGCCATTCAGAGTCTTTTCAATATAACAAATATTGTTGATTAGCTCCAGAAGTTTTAGCATAGAGGAATCTAGATTTGTCAAAACGATGAGCTCCTACGAGGCAACTTGCTGCCAAGACCTCGAGATCTAGTCCTTTGACACCACCATCAACATTACACCCAGTACACTACTAAAATAAGTCATATTAGCGACGGATTTAACGACATCGTAGTAAAACGTTTCTATTTTTGTTACATTTAGCGATGATAGAAGAAAACGTTGCCAACGTCACTATCAGCGATGTTCAGCGTCATTTAGCGACAAGTTTATTTTTAGGAAAGCTAATGTCGTGTTAACGTTGCGAATTCGTCGAAAAACGTTGCTATTTTTTTATACTGCGACGTTTAGCGACTCATGGAGTTGAATTTCGCCAGTTTATTAACGTACGACGACGTTTAGCGATACGAGACATAAATGTCGCTAATTTGTTTCACATAGGGTTTGCAGTAGCCGATCGACTTTTTATTTTTTTCCTAAATTTTTACTCCCGTATGCTCTCTCCAAATTTTCCTTCTTCTCTCCAGCAACCCCCTCTTCTCTCCAGTGAACCCCTCCCTCCTGCGACCCCTGCCCCCGGCTCCCCTTTCCACTCCGGCGACTCCCCTCTTGTCTCCTTCCTCGGCTCCCCTCGACCTCTCTCGACTCCAGTGACCCCCCCGCCCCCTGCACCAACGCCCATCTGTCTCGACGACCCCGCCCGACCCCCCTCAACCCCCTACCCCAGTGCCCCTCTGTCCCGACGACCCCCCTCGCTCAGGTATCGCCTAACCCTAATCCTATCTCCCTTATTCTGACATGACACAGACACGGATATACACACACTAATACATAGACACGAACATACACACTGAGACATAGACACACAGACACAGACACACAGATACTAACATGTGTCATGACACAGATACGGTTACGGGAACGGACATACGCACACTAACTCACAGACACGGACATACACATGCTATTTTTCTTCCCATATTATATATACAAGTCTCTCATTCTAATTATATTATTTTAGAAATAAAGGATAAAGAAAATATAGAAACCATTGTTTCATTCATGCAATTATACTACTTATATGATGCGTAGGCAGTTAATTAGACAAGATTCTAGGCTTACAGTAATCTGTTTTGTGTTTCGTAATAAATAAATTCCTAGTTGTTATTAATTTGAATTTCCTAAATTTATGGCTAATATAATTGTCTATACTATATTGTTGAGTGTCGTGTCCGAGCTTCCTACTCGGTGACTTTAGAAAATGTGACACCCAACCAATTAAATACACTGCAAGATACAGCGTGAGTATCCTAGTAAAATATTGGGGGAAGTATATAAGATATAGATTAAGCATCCTAGAAGTATAGAGTGAGTATCCTAGAAGTATATTAGATATTTTAGGAATTGGGTTATTATCAAGGTAAGTTTGGGGTTTAATTCAAAGTATCTAGAGTGCTAACTAGGCAAGTGCTAGCTTGGACACTCCAAGGTCAAGTTTTCCTTGTGGGCTCACAAGGAACACATGACGACAGAGATATCATTAGCTTTATGTTAAGTGTCCATGTTAGCCTGAAATCAAGTGTCCATATGAGCCCTTTTCTGGAAATAAAATTTACTTAAGCATGCCTTTTGGGGATATCAGAGTTGTAGATTTTTTTGGAAATCTAGTATAACGTTGATTGTCTCAAAAGACTTGCATAAGTAAATTTTATTTTCAGATAACGGCTCACATGGAACACGTGACAACACTTAAGTATATATCATAGTACCTAGAGTGTATAGAGTGAGTATCCTAGTAGTATATAAGATGAATGTGTGTATAGGTAGTTTCATGGGTATTTGAAACTGTAGCCTAGTATGAAGATACAAGAGTATCAAAGCGCTCACTATTGTATTATGGTACATGATATCCACATGATACACAAATACTTAGAGTTAAGGTGATATGTAGGTAAGTGCTAGCTAGGTATCTTAGATACATAAGTGTTCGTATCAGCCCGAAGTCAAGTGTCCATGCCAGCCCTTCTCTGATAAGTAAATTTACATCTGTAAGCCTTTTGAGGCTGTTAGAGTTCTACAGATTTCTGAAAAATAGGAGAAAAGATAAAGAACGAAAGGAGTAAAAAAATCAAAAAAAATAACAAAGAAAGAAAAATCCTAGAAAAGAAAAATTATAATATTTGGCATTTTCTAGTATTTTTCTGAAATTCTGTATAACTCTAACAGCCTCAAAAGACTTGCAGAAGTAAATTTTCTTTGAAGAGAGGGGCTGACATTAAACACGTGACGACACTCATTTAATACTCATGGATCTATTCATCCATTTGGACAATATACTCGAATAATGTGTATAAATTACTATCTGCGACATCACTCGTGGATGTACAATCGTCATCCTGATGACACGTGCGGTGTACGAGATGAATTTATATAGGGGGTAGAGCAGTTCCTACAGTTCGCCGAGGCCTTTCCTCAGTTCATGGACCGTACCAAAATTAAGTGTCCATGTGTGAGATGTCGTAACTTAAAATATAACCTAGAAGTGGACGTGACATATGATTTGTACTCGAGAGGTTTCATGCCAAATTACTATCAGTGGATCTCACACGGTGAACTTGTGTATTTAGCATCGGAGCCAGAGCCTAATTTGGAGCCATATATGGATGTCCATGACCATGCTGATTACGACGAAAGGTAAGTGAACATGATTTTTGATGCTGCTGGGCCTAGTTTCGATCTGGACAATCATGATGCGGCTGAGGAGGCACCGAATGCAGATGCTGCGAAGTTCATGGAGTTGCTGGAGAATACAAGGAATCCTTTATAGATATCTATTTTTTATCAGGTATGGCAGGACGTAGAGGATCGTACCTCGGTGCATCCCATACCGGTAGAGGTTCCACCGGTAGAGGAGCATCCCTTGGTGGTAGAGGTTCCACCGGTGGACGGTATGGTACTCTGGATGATGGTTCCGGACCCTCGTCTACTAGTACTCCAGTGTACCAATCACTCGAATCTCTGATTGCTTCGACGGTACGTGGCAGTACTCCTGGCACGGACAGTTCCAGGCCTGATCCTAGCCCGTCCAGCATTCCTCCTACGGACGAAACTATGGAGACGAAGGAGCGGGTGGAGGAGGTCGCACCTATGCCGTCTCCATATGATCTGAGCAATCCCCCATGCGCCCCTCCGGACGAGACAAGGATGGAGATTTGGTCCGACAGGCCTAGAAAGTAAGTTAATTAGTTAACATTTATTTATACTTATATCTATATATTCATGAATTTAATTATCATTGTTTAGATATCGTCCTCCGTTAGTTCAGAGGGCATTGGGGCTATTTCTAAGGTCCAACTATGGTGGCCCATGGATCAACTACTCGAATGCCTCGGACAAGAGAAATGTATTATGGTTTACCTACTTCAAGATAACTAAAGTATATTGCTTTTAGTATAAATCACCTTTTATGCATATTATATAACTAATTTAATTCTTGTAGAAAATATTTTTATCCACCATACCGGGCTGAGATGATCGAGAAGCAATTTCTATCGTTGCCGCTAAAGTTGATCCGGGATACGATCGGCGACCAGAAGGCTCAAGACCGCTCTGAAAAACGATCCAAGGTTGGATCACGTCCGAGCAGTAGAATGCAATGAAGGCTAGATTCGACGAACCTAGGTACAAGGAACGGTCAGAGAAGGCGATGTGAGGGGCTTTACGTGTCATCGATGATAGGGTCACGCAGAGCTATGTAAGTTACTTTATGTATCACTAACTTTAATATAACTTAAAAATATGCAATATATAGGGAACAACTAGGTTGGTAGTAAATATTATGCTTATCGGGATGCGTACTTTTCTAGGATGAGTATCTTAGGCTAGATCGTGAGCGTGAGAGTGCACTTGTGGAGGGAGGGGGTGATACTTCCTCACAGCCCCCCGGCTTGGGTGTTGGATGAGCTCTGGATGACCGTTGTTGGTGGTCTTCAGAGGGGTACGTACTACGGTACGAGATCCTACGGCTAAGGTGTTGGATGAGCTCTGGATGACCACCGTTGGTGGTCTTCAGAGGGGTATGTACTACGGTACGGGATCCTACGACGCCTTTGTGGCGACGCAGTCATCCAGGGCCCCCTCTGCCAGTGTTCATTCCCCACAACCCTCACAGAAGTCGGTCTGAGTGGAGGAACTCCGTCGCCAGCTTACTAAGCTGCATGAAGAGCTGTTGCGAAGGATTGCGGAGCAGCCCCAGTCTCAACCGTAGACGGACGATGCGGCGCTCACAACGATTTAATATGCACGAGCGCACCATTAGGAAGACGGGCGAGAGGATGGATCGTGCCATTCAGACGGTACAGGAGAGGACGGATCATGTCGTTCAGGCGGTAACAGGGGTCGCAGGTGGCCATGGGCGATCAACTTTCGAGGATGGCGACTGTTATAGATTCCACCAACTCTAGGCTGCTAGCTAAGGAGCAAACACTTCCTGGTCGTGCGTCGGCATCCACACCGTTTGTATCGGTTCCACTGCCTCCTCCTCGTTCTACTGATGAGTCGTCACCGGTGTCACTGATCCCGCCGTAGTATAGGTTCATGTTGTCCCAGATGCGGGGACTGCCTCCTCCAGCTCCTGACCAGGTGGTCCTTTATTGGACTTATTTTTATTTTTGTGTTGCTGACCATTGTTGGGTCTTTATATTTATTTTATACATTTACTGACATTTTGTGTTATGTTGAGTCATTATTGAAACATTATCGAACAAACTCTTTATAGCCTTTTGGTAGTGAATTTGTATCCACCGGCTATTTTATGTCTTTCTGATCGTTGGATTCTATTTATTTGATTATTGGCAGTGCATTATTATCATTTGTCTCGATATTGATTTACCGGTGTTGAGTGTTCCACCGAAGGGGTCACAAACCCAGAAATTCTACGGAGGGTTGCTCCGGGTCTATTATATGCAAACTGTCATTTGAAATGCAGGTACGATGCTATATATAATTGTCATTGATGGAAAAAGCAAATAATATCCTATATTTTTAAAAAAATTAGAATTTAGCGACGCCATGATACGTCGCTAAGGTGTATCAGAACATCGCTAACCTGAAAAACAAATGTCGCAGAACGTCGCTAGACGTTGTTACCATGCTGACGTGGCAAATTCGATATGTCAGCAAAAAAGTTAGATCTAGTCGCTAATTTCATCGTTATGTACGTATCTGAACGTCGCTAGCCTGTGTCGGAGACGTCGCTGACTGTCGTAAGACGTCGCTAAAAACATGACGTAGCAAACCCAAATTGTTAAATTTAACGTCACTAAACGTCATCAATTACGTCGCTAAAGGTTGAACTGCCAGTGACAATTAGCAATGAATTGTTACGTCGCTAGTTAGCAACGCTATGTCGGCAAACGTCGCTAGCCCAAAAAAATTCTAGGACATTTTGCATCGTAAAGAAACATCGCCATGGCGACTAACAACGACGTTTTCTTTGTTAGAGACCATGTATTACGCGACATGGTCGTTACGTCGCTAACTTCGTCGCTAAATAAAATCAGCAACGATTTTTTGCTGTTTAGCGGCGTCCTCTAGCATCGTTTATATGACTTATTTTGGTAGTGGTAGCACACAAGCTAATGCCAACAATACTTCTTAGCCAACTCGAGATTGTTTCTCTACCATATATGACCTTGTGATCAGATGACAATTTTTTAGCGAAGTCACACCTCGCACTACGGTTTCAGTTTCTATTGGAAAAACTCATATTGTTTCACCCATCATGAGTTTGAAGTTGGGTGTTAAAATATTATTATATTTAAGATTAGATTCAAGTATTATCTTTATGTATCTCCTATATGGATACATATTCTCTTTTAGATGGATACGAATTTATTCTCCTATACGAATATGGATATGTTCTCCATCTATATATGCATTCATAGTTGTATTATTTTTTTATAATTTATCAATACAATCAATAATGTTGATTAGATAATTAATATTTTTATTGTCTTCACCTGCCAAACTCCAGGTCATCATCTCCAGGCGTTGTCATTAATTTATTCGGTTACAACCGCATAAACTGACTCGCAGTCATCAGTCTATCATCAAACCGTAACGTACAATTTACATCATCATCAGTCTGCCGCTTCAATCCTAGGGCCATTCAGAGTCTTTTCCATATAATCAATATTGTTCATTAGCTCCAGAAGTTTTAACATAAAGCAATCTAGATTTTTCAAAGAGATGAGCTCCTACGAGGCAACTTGCCGCCAAAACCTCGAGATCTAGTGCTTCGACACCGCTATCTTCTTTTTATGTTCTTCATATACATCTCTTTACAACGTTTCAAGCATTTTATGCTACTGCTCGTTCTATATTTTTTGTTATGATTTGGATCTGTTTCAGAGATATGTGCTCGTTTCCGTCCTGACAGGATAACATTAAAATTTTATAGATAACTTGGAGGATAACAGCTAGCCTAGAGGACGCCAGTAGTGCTTGGAGTAGACTGCTAGAATTATTGGGTTGTGTCTTTTAGTTCTGGTTTATATTTGAGTTGTACTCTGTTTGGTGTTGATAACACTTAACTATTTGAATCTGGTTGTATTAAACATTGTGTTCCTTCAATCTATTTCATTTCTGGTTGTATCTCATTTTGTTTTCATATCTATCTTATCGTGTTGATATATGTCTTTAGATTTGTGATTGAGTTGTATCTTCTGAGATTGTACTCCGTTCGAAGAGTATAACTTATTAGTCATAATTATTATATTTGTTAGATGTTGTTGAGACCTAGGACAATGTTCTACTGCCAATACTGCGGCGTAGGCTGGACGTACCCATGTACTCATAGCCCTAAACCGGGTGCAGGTCGTGATACATTTTTAGTGGTGGCCCATGCAGTCGAGATTCTCATTTGTGCGATGTTGTGATAGCGCAATGACTTAGTTGTTCTATCACGAGCCTGCGATAGAATATAGAAAGTAAGGTGTTAGAATGAGATGATACTCAATCACATTAGAATCCTTAGAAGATTCCTGGGACGATCCTTGAGAATCTTATTTTGACCTTCAATTTAAAATCATTTCCTCTTATTTTGTTCATCCTTACTCCTTGTTATTGAATTTGATTTTGATGGATCGTTGTTGATTTTGATTTTCCTATCGAGTTGAATTTTATGACCTTAGTTACGGTATCTTCTGATAACCTATGTTGACGATGATCACAGGGAAGGTAAAACGTCTACTTGATTATGGAACCTGGAGTTTATCGCAGCCATATTAGCCGGCGTGGTGGAAACGTAGAGACATGACTTTGGATGTACATATCTTGGTTATGAGATTTGAAATTTCTTGCAACTATACTAGTCGACATTGCGAGAATTATAGACGACATGATTATGGAGGTGCATACCCCAGTTATGGAATCTATCGTTTATCGCAGCCTTGCTTACTGGCATGGCGAGGATCCTGAGTAACATAATTTTGGACAAACGTATATGATTATCAGATTGTATCTTGAGAAGGTTTTTAAACATATCATCTCTATCGCACCCTTCTATTGTTATAAATTGTATTATTATCAAATAACTTAGAAGTAGGGATATTTTAGTTCTTGTAAAGCTTATTCATATGTAGTTCTTTCATAGTGTAATGATTTGATGACTTGTAGGGTGTCTGTATCCTAGAGATGATAGTTAGCATTGGTATTAGAATAGTAACCCATTATAGATTCCTATGGTATTTATAATACCTACCAGTTTACATATAGGATGTTATGCCTTATAGCCTTTTGATGATTTCATGTTTTCCATCTATTTCCAGTATGGCACCCATGACCAGAGCCTGTCCCCTGAGCGTAGCTACAGTTTTGGATATGACTGAGAGCGTGCTTCACCTCCTGCGTTGAGAAGGTAGTAGCAGCCTTACCAGAGAGTTTTTCTCCATCTTTTCTTCATCAGGAGAGAGCTGCAATTTCACCTGAGACCGAGAGCCTTCCTCTCCCTCCTGGAGTGATACCCCAAGCCATTCCTGATGGAGCTCAGATATTCAGACTTCTCCGGGATGTGTTAGAGACATAGAGAGTTCAGGCTGAGATCCCGAGGGAGCAGATTCATAGGATCCAACTGCTGTGGGACTTCGTGCATTCAGGAGGAGAGCCTAGTTCCAAGAGAGTGAGGAGCAGTATATACCCAGAGCCTCAGGAGTACCCAGACTTTCATCGTAGACCATCCTACCCAGTCCAAATTACTATCCAGCAAAGGCTACTTGAGCGAGTGCCTACATGTGCTTGCTGTAGAAAGCCCGGGCATGTATGGGATGATTGTAGGAAGAGGAGAAAGTTGTGCCGGTTCTGTGGGTCAACTGCACATGTGACGTGAGATTGTCCTACTGCCCCTGCCCTAGTCGAGACCTCACCTTCAGAAGGGAGTTCTAGTCACCAGACCTAGTTGGAGGTGAGATCTTGACCTAGACCTTAGCATATCTTTGATGATTTGATGCACCCTACCATTGTTTGTATGTTTTGATACCTTGTGATTGTCTTGTGCTGTAGTATGACTAGTATAGCTAGATGAGACCCCAAACTGATGTTGTATGCCATGACCCTGTGTGTTATTCTTTCATATTGTATGATCCAGATAAAATTTTCTTAGACCATGATTGTGGGGGACGTAACCTGAGGAGGAGTACGACCAACCTAAATTTCAAGGACGAAAATTTTCTAAGCGGGGAAGGATTGTAACTACCATTTTTCTAAAATGAGGGTAATTTTAAACTTTTGTAAAGTTGATCATGTTAGTTGTTAAATAATAGATTTAAATCATGTTAAATAATTAGTAAATTTTTGATTATTTTAATATTATTTAATTTGGTGTATTGTGACTTTGGTCTTTTGCTAGTGAAACCTTAGAACTACTTAGCCTAGAGGCTAACCATGACCATGGATGTAACTCCACTTTTCCATTTTTAGTAAAATTTAAAGTTGTTAATAATAATGTTTCATTCATTTTTTATTATTATATATAGTTTATGAATATTTTGGAGGGAAGGAAATTAGGAGCAGGAATTTGAATTTGAAAGTTTGTTGTAACAAACAAACTTGGGGCCTACCACTCATTCTTTTTTTTTTCTAACTGATTTCCTGCATTCAGTGCAAAAATAAAAAGAAAGAGGGTATTTCTGAAACTTTACTTTGGAGGGAAGTACTGCTTTGTAAACTTTTTAGGGGGGGGGGGGGGGGGGGGGGGGGGGGGGGGGATGGGGGGATAAGTGCAAATGTGTACTCTCAGCTGATATATGTGAGAGTGAGAGAACAGAGTTCTCATTCTTCCTTTCCCTCCCGAAATTGAAATCTCAATTTTGCTCGAGCGAGCACAGCAGCAATGGCGATCCCCTTTTCTCTGAGCGCGAGGGAGGGACGACGGGGCTGATCGATTACTCCGACGATGGTGAGCGCTCCTTCCTAGGCGAGCTTCTTCTTCGGCGGTCCGTTCATGGCGACACTGGTGAGCATTCTTTGCTAGGAGGGTTCCTTCGACGTTCATGACCGAGCAGCGCCGTAGTCCACCGGTGATCGACAACGTCGACGACGACAAAGGTTCTCCAGTAGCTAGCACGAGCGAATTCCGGATCTTCCTTCATTCTTCTAACAGATCATCGGAGACGAGACTGGTATGTATTGATCGGTATTTTGAATTCAAATTGAGTCGATGAGGGAAATCCTTGTTGGGATCCAATCAATTTTCTTAGATCGGATCTAAT
Organism: Iris pallida; assembly: GCA_029216955.1. Classification (NCBI taxonomy): domain Eukaryota; kingdom Viridiplantae; phylum Streptophyta; class Magnoliopsida; order Asparagales; family Iridaceae; genus Iris; species Iris pallida. The sequence goes on from JANAVB010005600.1 coordinate 10,346,587, forward strand.
CGATCCATTTTCCCTATGGGATATAGAATAACAGACTCATTCAGATCACTGAGGTCCAGTGTACTTACTCTGAGAACGAAGAGTGACCTGGTGAGTTGCTGTTGATTCGAGCTTGAATTGATCCCAATTCTTTTCCATTCTCTTAAGATCTTCGAATTACTTCCATTGCAGGATGATTCGATCAATTGATCAAGTAATCTATCTAATTAGATCACCAGATTAGATCCAGGTGAGTAATTTGAGTGATGCTTTGTTATTCTTCGAATTTCTCAATTTCGATTAAAATCTTGATAGAGAGTCTTGTATTTGTGTAGGAACGAAATAGTAAAGCGTAATACTCTAGAGGGGGGTGAATAGAGTTGGCAGTGGAATAATGCTAATTAAAAATGGTAGCAGCACAATCACAGAATATTAATCACAACTAAAATAAAGTAAAGACAGAGTTAAGAGAGCAAACGCAAAGACAGCGATGTATACTGGTTTCCTTCTGTTGAGGACTAATCTAGTCGGTAGAACTCTTGCTACCAGTTGAATCCACTATTGGAAAAACTGCAAGTTTTTCTTACGAAGTCCTTGCAACTTCTACAACGCGAGCTTTGATACGAAGAACTCGTCCAACTTCAAATGTGAAGAGGTATTCTTCAATCAAGCCTTCTGATTACAATCTCTCAGAAACTTCTAGACCGTACCGCACTGGCAAATCAACTAGAGGATTGTAATTGGCTTGGGATCTGAAATTTAAAGCTCAAGAAAACTCTTTGGAAGACTGAGTGCTTTAGATAGAGAGAAGATTGAAAGTGAATGAGTGAGTTGAAATGATCGAAATCCTCTCTATTTATAGGTGTTCCAAAGGCAGACTTCTGGCAGAATTCGGGCAGAATTCGGGCAGAAATCTATGAGCAAATCTCGGTCAAATCAGCAACTGCAGGAGGACCAAGTAACAAGGATTCAAAATCACAACGGCCACCAACCGAACTCTGGCCGAACTCGGCCCGAGTTCTGTCAGGGTTTAGTTAGGGTTTTTAAAAAGCTTTTGGTGATTTTTGAAAACCTTTTTGAAAACCTTTTTGTAAACCTTTTTGAGAGGACATTTTAAAAATATTTTGAACTCATTTAAGGGTAGCCTATTGCCAGTACGACTCGGTGTACAACATATTCCTAGACTCAAAATAAAATGAAAAATACATTGCATAAGGAATTACAGACTCGAGTAGGCAAACAGATCTTCGGTCTTGAATTCAGTGGATAGCCATTCTTGATCATGTCCAAGAGTCCGAGAGATGTCCCGACTAGCTTCGTATATCCAGACAGAGTTTGATCAATTATTAAAATCAGGTTGACCATATGACCAATGGGCCAACAATCTCCCCCATTTTGATAATTGACAAACTATGAATGATATAACATTAAGCTTGTTCAAAATATCAAAAGTAGAATTGTTCATATCCTGTATTATCTCAAAAAATGTTAGATCTTTTAATTTTTCTTCCCCTTTGTCACTTAGCAAAATAATTGCAAAAGATAAAGCTCCCCCGCCATCAATGCATAAGTAATAAAATAGTGAGAAAACACATATAAAAGAAATAAGACAGAAATAAAAGAGAAATATCATAGGCATGTATTGTAAAAAAATCATTACAGACATGTAATTTCACAGGCAGTTAAAAAATGAAGCAATATAAGAGATGGTGCTATCATAAACTGAAACTGAAACATAGTGCTGAAATAAACTGGAATGCCATAAACTGAGGCATAATAAACATGTCCATGAAAATAACAGAGTACTGAAGCAAACTAGAAAGTGCTAATAATAATAAAAAAGTACTGATAATAACTTGGAATGTCGGAGCATTTCAAGTGCACAATAAAATTCACTCAAAATCATATAGTCCATCTCTTCATCATCCTTGACTCATTTCAAAAATTAATTCAAAGATAGTAATTTCAACCTTCAATTAACATAATTAATATTATTTATAGATTAAATATCGGTACACAGCGAAGTTTCAGATTAGCTGTAGAGTACTGTCCCAGCTGGCGGAGGTTCACCGGGGAACTCTTAAGTACCGCTTCGTTTCAAACCGTAGTTGTGGTGACAGACAGACTCTTTATTGGCTTGTCTCTAACACAGTTTTTGCGTAATGATATATAATCATAAAACAAAATTAATTATTATATTGACGTCCAAAATTCCTAATTTTCGACGTAAATAATTGAAACGATCTCCCTAGAGTGTTTAGTAAAGATGTCAGCTAGTTGATTTTCAGTATCTATGTACACAAGGTTTAGATCTCCATTTGATGATGATCTCTAAAAAGTGATGTCGAATCTCGATATATTTAGTACGAGAGGACATACTGGATTCTTAGTCAAATTAATAGTGCTCGTGTTATCACAGAAAATAGAAATGTGTGTAAAATAAATCATAGTCTCTTAGGGTTTTGTTTCATCCACAAAATCTGAGCACAACAACGTCCTGCGGCGATATACTCAGCCTCTGTTGTTGTGGGCTACAGAATTTTGCTTTTTACTAACCATGAGACTAAAGCCTTGCCTAAGAATAACATGTGCCACTGGTACTTTTTCTATCTACTTTACATCCAGCAAAATCTGCATCCAAATAACCAATAAGGTCAAAGGACTAGTTTTGGGATACCACAAGCCAACAGAAGAAGTGCCCTTAAGGTATCGAAAGATACGCTTAACTGCGAACAGATGGATTCCTTTGGGTTAGCTTGAAACGTGCACACAGGCAAACACTAAACATTATATCTGGACGACTAGCAGTTAAATAAGTAAACTACCAATCTACCTCGATACTTACGTGTGTCGACTGGCTTGCCTTGTTCATCTGAATCAAGCTTGTTGAAGTGCCATTGGAGTGCAATAGGTTGACATTGTCTAGATCAAACTTCTTTAGCAATCTTTTGTGTACTTGGCTTGATTTATAAATATCCCATTATCAGTTTGTTTTGATTTGCAAACCGAGAAAGAATTTCAGCTCTCCCATCATGCTCATCTCAACTCATTCTGCATACACTTAGAAAATTCTTGACACAGAGATTCATCAGTAGATCCAATATAATATCATCACATAGATTTGAATTAAAAGAAGTTTGCCATTAAAAGACTTAATAAACAGTGTAGTGTCAACCTTGTCTTTTGAAAAACTATTGTCAAGTAGAAAAGAGCTTAGACGATCAACCAAGCACGAGGGGCTTGTTTTAAACCTTTTAAGGCTTTATTTAACTTGAAAACATGATCAGGGTTTTGAAAACCGTGAAACCTGGAGGTTGTGCTACAAAAACTTCTTCTTTTATAAAACCATTTAAAAAAGCACTCTTGACATCCATTTGAAATAGTTTGAATCATGAAAACATACAAATACACATAACATGCGAATGGATTCTAATCTTACAACTGGGGCATAAGTCTCATCGTAGTCGATACCTTCTTCTTTGTATCCTTGAGCTACAGTCGAGCCTTATTACGAGTCACTAAACCATTCTCATTTAGTTTATTTCGGAATACCCAACGGGTGCCAATGACCGGATGATCAATAGGCCTGGGAATAAGTTTCCAAACTTGATTCGTTCAAATAGTTTAATTCCTCTTGCATAGCATCTATCCAAAAACTATCACTACATGCTTCATCATCATTTTGGGTTCTAGCTGTGATAAATGCAATACTAGAAACAATATCTCTACTGGATGTACGAGTACTTACTCCTTTGGTAATATCACCAATTACCAAATCTTTTGGATGATCAGCTGTATTTTTATCCTTTTCGGTAGATTCTGAAGGTAGCTGGTTCCTGAATCTTCTCTAGGAGGTTCAGCTGTAGCAGCTTGGTTGAGGATCAGCTGATGTTGAGCTGATGCAGGCAGATCTTCATCACTGTCATCGATAGTCATTTGATTCATTTCATCAAAGGTGACATTGATTGATTCTTCGATGATCATTGTTCATTTGTTGAAGACTCTGTATCCTTTGCTCTTGGCCGCATAACCTAAAAATATACCTTCATCGGCCTTTTCATCAAATTTTCCCAAGTTGTCTTTGTATTAAGAATAAAGCATTTACAACCAAATATTCTAAAGTATAAAACAGATGGAATTCTATCAAACCATAACTCAAATGGAGTCTTCTTCGATTTGGGTCGAATTTGAACTCTATTGAGAACAAAGCAAGCTGTATTGACAGCTTCAGCCCAAAAATATTTGGGTAGACTAAACTGGTTTAACATTACTCTGGCCATTTCGGTTAGAGTTCTGTTCTTATGTTCCACAACTCCATTTTGTTGTGGAGTCCTAGGGCAGGAGAACTCGTGTATGAAACCGTGTGTGTCACAAAATTGCTCAAAATCAGCATTCTCGAATTTGCCTCCATGATCGCTTCTGATTCGAGTGATCATGTAACCTTTTTCATTTTGTACTTTCTTGCAAAAGGCGACAAATTCGAATAATGCATCATTCTTGCGTGTCAAAAATATACCCACGTGTATCTAGAGAAATCATCTATAATTACAAAGCATAAAGCTTACCTCCGAGGCTACCAACTCTGCTAGGACCAAATAAGTCCATATGAAGCAATTGTAGAGGTCTAGTAGTACATACTGCGTTTACTGACTTGAATGTAGATCTGGTAGCTTTGTTCTTTTCATATTGGCTGCATACCGAATCCTTCTTGAATGTAATGTCCGGTAAACCGCGTACTAGCTTCTTTGTGGATAATCTTGAGATCGTATCCATATTAGCGTGATCGAGTCTCATATGCCACAGATGACTCTCATCACTCTTGGCCATTAAGCATCTACTTGAAATGTTAGTTTCTTCTAACAAATAGAAAACATATATATTGTCTTCCCTGATACCTTCAAAGATAGTACTACCAGTTGAGCTATCAACTATAGTACATTTGTCTTTGCCAAAGTTGATGCTATAACCATGATCAGCTAGGTGACTTATGCTGAGTAGATTATGTTTCAACTCGGTAACCAGACAGACATCCTTAATCACAGGATAGGGAGACTTACCAACATCACCGATACCAATAATATACCCTTTCAAGTTATTACCGAAGGAAACATAGCGTTCCTTCTTTTTCTTCGACAGTATTGCAAATAGTGTAGCGTCACCGATCATATGCCGTGAGCAACCGCTGTCGAGGATCCATTTGCTTCTAGCATATAAAAAGTGTTCCACCTACAAAACAGTTTGCAGATGAAACTTTTGGTACCCATTTCTTGTAGGGTCCTGAAATGTTAGCCTTTGGTATCCAAGCATAAATATTTAAATCAACAAGCTTTCTCATTCTACATGCAGATGAAATATGACCAATGAGGCCACAATAATTACATTGTGCATGTCGAGTGTTGAAAGCTGAGTGGTGTGCATGGTTGGTAGGTTTAGGTTTTCTAGTATAGAAGAAAGCATGCCTATAATCTTGTTTGGGCTTAACCTTTTGGGGTAAAGGTTTGATAGGGTTAGGTCTGACAGTGTTTGGCTTGGGAATGCTCCGATTTTTTGGTAAGTGACACGTGTTAGGAAAGGAAGCAGCAGGCTCAGGCTGTTTTCCTAACCTAATTTCTAATCTTTTGGAAGTGTCATACAACTTAGTATAATCAGAAGTGAGTGTTTCCATTCTGATTTATGCACATTGAAGACTTTTCTTCTCTTTAGAAAGTTCTTTCTTGAGTTGGTCAATAACTTTGTCTTTCTCTTCAGATGACTTGGTAGTCTCGTGTAATAAGAGCTTTATTGAAGAAAGCTTACCAGACTCACTAACATTATTTCTAACCTCAGCTAGTAGGTCGGTAAGTCTACCTATTTCACCTTTGTACTCTTTGAGTACCTTCTTAGAGGTTTGATACTTGCTACGCAGTTTCCTGTAATCAGTTATTAGGTCACTGAAGGCATCTCCTAATTGCTCAAAGGTGAAGTCATCATAAGTATCAACTACAGGTTCAGTAGGTACCTGATCGGATGCCATAAAGCATACGTTTGCAGCGTCTTCTGATTGTTCGTCTTCTGAGTCGCTGGCTTCACTTTCATGCCATATGCTGGTATTGGCATATCTCCTAGATGTTGATCTCTTCAGGTTCCCTTTTTTATACCTGTTGCTCTTCTTGCTTGATAATGAGTTTGTGGGACAATCCTTCTTCATGTGTCCCTTCTTCTTGCAGCCGTAGCAGACAGCATCATCTTGATATTAGTTGTTGTTGCTGTTGTTTTCTTTGGCTCTCTTCTCATATCTCATGAATCTTTTGAATTTTCTTGCTAGGAGTGCTTGATCTTCAGCATCAGATCCACTGCTGTCTGAGTCACCTTCAGCAGCTTTTCTGTGCTGAGCCTTGAAAGCAATCGTCTTCTTCTTTGGTGCAGGCTCTTCAAAATCTTGTAGTTCCAGTTCATGAGTGAGTAGCTTACCCATGAGTACTTCGAGGGACATAGTTGTGAGATCGTTCCCTTCAATGATTGCAGTAGCCTTTGGAATCCAGTTCTTGGTGAGAGCTCGCAGGAGTTTGCGAATCTTTTTATGGTTACTGTAATCTTTGCCTAGGAAGGACAAAGGATTTACAATATCCAAGAACCTCTCGAACATCTGAGTAACTGTTTCGTTGGGCTTCATCTTGAACACCTCATACTCTTGAGTAAGTCTGCTGACCTTTGATTCTTTGACTTGAGTCGTGCCTTCATGTGTGACTTCAAGTAGCTTCCACACTTATTAGCCGTTGTGTAGATAGACACCCTGTTAAATTCAGTTCTGTCTAAAGCACAAAAAAGTGCATTAATGGCATGTGCGTCAAGACTGGCCCTTTTTTTTTCTTCCTCTGTATATCTGCTCTGGGGTTTTTCAACTAAAACTCCATCAACATTTATACGAGGTGGCTTTTGATAGCCATCAAGAACAATGGACCATAAATCAAAGTCAAGTGATTTCAAGAAGAAACTCATCCGTGTTTTTCAATAGGTATAGTTCGTACCATCAAACAGTGGAGGTCTGTTTGTGGCCTAGCCTTCACTTGTAAATTTTACAGTTGCCATATGTTGTGCTGTGATCTATATAACAGTTAATTAAAAAGAATAAATAATTGCACTGTTACCTTTGCTTTACCTGTATCACCTGCTTTGATACCAATTGTAGGAACGAAATAGTAAAACGTAATACTCTAGAGGGGGGTGAATATAGTTGGCAGCGGAATAATGCTAATTAAAAATGTTAGCAACACAATCACAGAATATTAATCACAACTAAAATAAAGTAAAGACAGAGTTAAGAGAGCAAACGCAAAGACAGCGATGTATACTGGTTTTTCTCTGTTGAGGACTAATCCAGTCGGTAGAACTCTTGCTACCAGTTGAATCCACTATTGAAAAAACCGTAAGTTTTCTTACGAAGTCCTTGCAACTTCTACAACACGAGCTTTGATACGAAGAACTCGTCCAACTTCAAATGTGAAGAGGTATTCTTCAATCAAGCCTTCTGATTACAATCTCTCAGAAACTTCTAGACCGTACCGCACTGGCAAATCGACTAGAGGATTGTAATTGGCTTGGGATCTGAAATTTAAAGCTAAAAAAAACTCTTTAGAAGACTGAATGCTTTAGATAGAGAGAAGATTGAAAGTGAATGAGTGAGTTAAAATGATCGAAATCCTTCTCTATTTATAGGTGTTCCAAAGGCAGACTTCTGACAGAATTCGGACAGAATTCGGGCAGAACTCTATGAGCAAATCTCGGTCAAATTCGCAACTGCAGGAGGACCAAGTAACAAGGATTCAAAATCACAACGGCCACCAACCGAACTCTGGCCAAACTCTGGCCGAACTCGGCCCGAGTTCTGTCAGGGTTTAGTTAGGGTTTTTAAAAAGCTTTTTGGTGATTTTGAAAACCTTTTTGAAAACCTTTTTGAGTGGACATTTTAAAAATATTTTGAACTTATTTAAGGGTAGCCTATTTACCAGTACGACTCGGTGTACAACATATTCCTAGACTCAAAATAAAATGAAAAATACATTGCATAAGGAATTACAGACTCGAGTAGGCAAACAGATCTTCGGTCTTGAATTCAGTGGATAGCCATTCTTGATCATGTCCAAGAGTCCGAGATGTCCCGACTAGCTTCGTATATCCAGACAGAGTTTGATCAATTATTAAAATCAGGTTGACCATATGACCAATGGGCCAACAATTTGAACCTTTGGTGATTCTTTTCCTGTTATGTTGAAATCGGTGGGATCTGAATTTTCTTGCATTTTTCTGGGCTTCGAAGAAACATAGGAGATTCGAGAACAAGAGATTGTGTAAAACCCCTAAATTTCTACTATTTTTTTAAATAAATTTGGTACTGATTATTATTTTGTATTTATACGTCGCGTAGTTGCATTGTACGTCGCGCGCAAAATTTCATTTTTCGTAATTGCTCGACGAGTGCGAATATGTGCGAGCGTACAATTTTTTTAGAAAAATATTTTTTTCTATTTTTATAGTTTCAAAATAATATATATAAAACTATTCTTGCTATCGTACCAAAATTGTCTAAGTTTGCTATTTTAATTATAAAAGCCTTTCGTTTATAACAGTTATTAATAATTAATAGTATTCTTCGTGCATACATATATTTCATAAATATTTTATTAGTTTATTTTTAAATAATAATGTAATTTTCGAAATTATTATTATTATTATTTTGGAAAATATTTTTAAAATTATTGTGGCAATTTAAATCTTGATTTGATTTTATGGATTGATTTAAATAGTTTAATTAATATATATATTTGAAATTTGATACATCTTATTTGATTTTAAACTAAAAGATGGAATTTAATTAGATTTAAATTGGATTCGAATTTGGATTTAGATTTGATTTTACTGATTTAAATTTAATAATTGAATTATCTAATTGGGTTTAAATAAGTCCTAATCCTTATCTACAAAGTATTCCCTCAACCCTATATATAGGAGAGCTGTCCATTGAATTCTCTACAATTACTCCACAATATTTCTCTACCACAAATATCCATCCTCGTGTCAGCCGTGATCGGCCTCGGGTCCGACCCCGGATGTCTTTCCAATAGGTTACTTCATTTTACATATACAAATACCAATTCTAGTCCGACAATCCAGGACACACCTTCTCATCCCGATCATGTCAGACACTCCCCGACACGGCATCTTAACCTAATTGTCCGCATCTCCTCCAGTCTCTTTCCCCGTCGCCAGCAAACCTTCAGCCCCGATACCCCGGCCTCGTCCAAACCCAATCACGACCACCACCACCGGACCCTTCCCTTCTGCCCGAACCACCAGAACCACCCCGCAACCATCGCGACCCTACCTAGCCAGCTGATCGGCCGCCATGCCGCACCATGCCAGACCCCGCTCCTGCCACAACACTCCGCCGACGCCACGAGCCCCTGCCATCATCGACCACAATCAACCCCACCGTCGTCAACACCACCACCCGACCAACACCACCACCCGACCAACACCACCCAAACCACCACCTCCACCAGTGGCCAATACCACCACCATCGTCGACCGTCAACGACGAACCCCCGTACACCACCAGCCTCCACCTAACCCAGCGAAACCACCACCATAATACAACCACTGCCCTAACACCCTGTCCCCGACACACCGGCCTCGGCCCTGTCCCTGGCCAAGACAACCCCCACCGCCGCTACCGCGACCGGCCGCCACACCGACCGGCCGCTCCGCCAAAACCCATAAAAAAATAAAAACACACACATACCCCCTCACCTCCCGTGGCCGCCGCCTTCCGCCGTCGCATCACCTCCGAGCTCTGCCTGGGCGCGGCAGCCCTTGCCTCTAGTCGTACCCTCTCCGCCATGATCCACACCCTCAGTGACCGCCTCGCCCTTTCCCCGGAGCGATGCCGACCCAGGCTAAGATCGCCTCCCCAGCATACAAGGAACGACCGAAAAACCCCGTCGGATGACCGCCCCGCGTGCATCATCGCACCGATTCCGGTGACGCCGACAACCGCCGCGACCAGAGCCATCTGCGCCGCCCCGTGCGCGCGACACCGGTCAGTCTACCGTAGAGGTAGATCCGAACCCCCTCGCGCCGGAGCGGTCGCACCCCCGCCGCCGCGTGCTCGCGCGCCACTGGCACAACTTTTTCCTTCTCCCTCTCCCCGAGCTCGCTCTCCTTCCTTCATCCTCTCTCTTTCTCCCCCTCTTTTCTAAAAGAAGCAGCAGTGCTGAGTAAAAAAAATCCGGGTTCTATTATTAATTTCTTTGTTTTTATTGCTGTTAATTGTTATTAGTATTATTTTATCATCATTATCATTATTATTATTATTATTATTATTATTATTATTATTATTATTATTATTATTAGTATTAT
>JANAVB010005600.1:10361960-10422583 GCA_029216955.1 Iris pallida
AGCAATGGGCCCGAAGATAAGAAATCGAGTACGTGGTCAAGGGCTTGGTGTGACGCGAAATCGAGTGCTTCTTCATGTTTCTTCATTACAATTTAGAACATCAATTTGTGTTCATGTAGAATGTATTTTTTGTTAATATCAGACTTAACTTTGTTTTGGAGTATATTTTATTTTTTAGTTGTTGTCTAATCTGATGAATATATTATTTTTGGCTTCAATTTTTTAATAAGAATTCACTTATATTATTTTGGATGAAAAAATTGTGATTTCAGCAGAATGTGGTGGAAAGAAATTAGCTTCTACTTATGGATCAAGTAGTAATGACCGATTTATTATATTATTAATGACATATCAAACAATTAGGAATGTGATTCAAAAAATTTGTAATGTTATTAATGACCCAACATTAATGACTAGAATATTAATTAGTAATAATTTTACTAATGACCAAACAATAGTGACTGACTTATCAGTTATAAATAATTATTAATGGTCCAACATTAGTGACTGACATGTTAGTTAGTAATAATTTTATTAATGATCAAACAATAGTGACTGACTTATTAGTTAGTAATAATTATTAATGACCCAACAATAGTAACTGACAAATTAGTTAGTAATAATTGTTAAACACTTTTTTATATTGAAAGATAAATACTATCTACGTGGCATGTCCAATTATAGTGACGGATTTAGGAATTCGTCCGTCACTAGTAGTATTAGTGTCGCTCGTAGTAGTGACTGACACTAATTCCATTACTCATGTGATTAGTCCGTCACTAATATCATTTCTGACGAAATTCAGTCACTATTAATATATATTAGTGACTGATCTTTGTCGTAACTATAAGCAAAATTTCTTGTAGTGTTGTCAATGAAGTTAATGAGCAAGAGTGGAGAACATTAAGTATAGTTGCTGGTTTCCTTACTAAAGTTAGCTAACTGGGATGTGTGTTGGTTATGATTGGATTTGAATGTGGGAAGTTAGCTGGGTCCTGATGAGTTAAATTGTAATGAAGCTAGCTTATTATATTTGTTGGGCCAATTGTGAGTAAACTTTAGAGAACTTGTATAATTTCAAGTAGGGGAGTTCAGGAAAGATGCCAAGCTTTAAAGTTTGAGTCCTACAGTTGAGTTTATGATATAAACGATTGTGTTCCAATTTATTTTTTTTAAAAAAACAACTTTCCTAAATAACTAACCAGGGTTGTACTTAATATTATATAGTTAGTTGCCATAAAGTTTAGCATCTTTTTGTAGAATGTATTAGCATAATATATATATTCCTAGCTAATTTATATATTTATAATTAGTTTAAAGTAACAATGACTAATTAGTTAGTTGGTAGTATCTAGTTAGTTGTTTTCATTTTAGAAATTAATCAACTTGTAAATAAATTAAAACATGAGGACATCCAGCTCCATTGTTTACCAGTACTTTCCCGGAGCAATGAACGTACTATTCAATGGTTTTTGTACATTTACATATCTTGTACCGTTCTTGTGACACGTCATGACACGATATCTTTTACTCTCGTACTTTCCTGTTCTTATACATTCTTGTGTCGGAAGGAGAAATATACTAGTTATGTGACCAAATCCCGATTACTATATTCATTTAGATAGCTTAGGCCTCGCATCATGCACGCGGGTCCTAATCTGTACCGATATTCATGTACTCCTATACATGTTCCTGTACTCACCTTAGCCGGTCACATAGACTAGTTGTATTTCAAATATTAAGCACTTGTCATGTCTGGTACTTCAGGTTCATAGTTACATTCCTGTACTTTATTTCCTGTAATTTCATTCCTATACTTTCATGTTCATTTCCTGTATTTCATATTCATGTTCTCCTGTACTCATTTCTATATCATGATGTTCTTGTTCGTTACCTAGAACAGTACTTTGCTCCGCTCCTGACTAGGATATGTTGCAGGTGAGATGGAGGCTTTGTGTGACACATATTATGGCCGAGAGCCTGTAGAAGCAGTAGAGCCAGCTGGAGTTGCTCTGGACTTAGAGGCTGAGAAATCCTAGCACTTTACCCATTAGTAGTCTTTATTTCTTTGTATTTGAGACTATCAGACTTTACTTTCATTTGCTGGAAATGTAATAATTCTTAGACTTGTACTTGATTCTGGGATTCATTTATAGATGCTGTGATTTATACTCATTCATGTTATCTGGTTAGATTTTTCTTAGCTTGGTACAGCATACTTCGTCGTGTCTAACGATGAAGGCTGGGCATGTCCGACTCGTGTCCGATTATTCGGGAGCGGATCGTGATAATGGAGACCTAGCTAATGTAATTAGATTAGTTCACTACTACTTTTTAGACTAATGGTATTTTGGTAATTTGTGAATTACTATTATTTTTGAATTTTATTTAATTAATAATGTGCTAAGTGTTATATTAGGTCTAACCCTAGAATTATCCTAATCTAGATGTTGATCATGACCTTAGAAGCTTGGTTAGTAGAATTAAATAAGTTAGCTAAGTTCTAGAATATCTAGATATTATGTTGAACCTAAGTTATTTGTAGAAACCTAATCTAGTTTGGGCCTTTAGCTAAAAGGCTTGAAATTACAACTTGAGAAGGCCTAAAAACTAATTGGACCTAACCCTTGTAGAAGCATGAAAAATATGGGGTTCATGCGGATTACAAATTGCCGCATAAGTACCCTGGGCCAAAACAGGTTCGCTTGAAGGAAAGCCGCATGACTGTTCAAAGACATATGCGGCCCGTCGACAAACAGCTGCAGAAGGAAAATATGCGACCAAGGAGGAGCAGTTCGTGATAAAGCTGACAAGTCCTGGCAAAACATGACAGTTATGACACTTCGACAAGAAAGATAAGACGTGAGACGTCGTCCAAAAGAAGGGTTCGTACGCCTCCTTGCGGCCAGAAGAGTGTCACCTAAGCCGCATGAAACTCATGCGACTCAGGTTATGCGGCCATAAAGTTTTCTTAACTTCATGCAGCTAGGAGTAATTATGATCCAAGCCGCATGCATGAGTCTCATGCGACCCCGTATGATCGAAGACTGAGAATGCTATACGCAACGGGACACGTGGCAATCTGACCAATTCCTTAACTACCCAGATTTGCTGCAACAAAATCCCAACAAATCGATAGATGGCAGCTCAAGAGCGGGTCTTCGCGTGCTAATCAGCCACGTGGCTGCAAGCCGTCTATGCGGCTCAAAATACATCTTATTATAAATAGCAGGGTGTCACACCCCTGCAAAAGGCTGGCAACCTTCAAGAAAAAAGTAATATCTTCACGAGCTAGAGACTACATCAGATAGTCCACGGGATAAGGCAGAGTTGATAGCACTTTTTCGAGCCTCCACAGTCACCCCCCCAGAATCAAAACAAAACAATTGTACTTAGATTGCTTCCTAGGCTTTCTTTCTAGTTTCTTCTTTATACAAGCGAGTTTGCAATCAATTCCAACGTTCTGTAATACCTGTTGTTGATTTTTATGGCAAACACGATGGCGACTCTGCTGGGGACATCCTTCTCTTCCGATGAGAAGTTGGTGACGCAATCTGATGCGTCCACGCTTGGCTCTACACAGCAGATGCTTGTGGTCCGCTTTGACCAACAAGCCTTCGAAGAATTGCTTTCTGAAGGGAGCGCCAGCCCGTCTTAGAAGCGAGCCAACCCGAAGAGGACTCGTAATGCGTTGGTGCACCAAACTGTTGCCCCCGACCAAGTTCTCGAAAAAGTTCCTTCTGCAGCCCAAGACAGTGACCAGAACTCTCTCGCAGCTTTGTTTTCGACCGCAGAGGACCCCGCTGTCCCCAAATCCAGCAGAGAAAAACACTACGATGCTGAGTTTTTGGGGGAACAAGGGAACTCCATGCGGACAAAGAAGAGGCCACAAAGAGGAGATGGACAGTCTGCCCATGCAACGGCCAACTCCGGCCGCAGGCAGACAACTCATGCGGCAGCCGACTCTCGCCACAGGAAGATGATCCATACGGCAGCCAGCTCCAGCCACAAGAAGATAGTCTATGCGACTACCAATCCTGGCTTCAAACATGACGTCTCATGTGGCCCTATCAGAAGCTCTGTGTTCGACTGCCTGCCATGCGGGGCCGACGCCATACGGCCCACCGAGGATGCGGGATGTACCAATCTGGACTCTTTTTACTACGTGCCTTCGGGCGCTAAGTCAAAAAAGTCTAAGGCAGTGCGGGCCCAACCAGCCTAGTCAACTGTCCAAGTTGCTGACTGTCAGTGGGCCCCGTTGACTGTTATACGGGCTCCTGACAGAAAATTGTACAGAACCACTCGCGTCCAGTCCCCTACGGCCAACGGACAGGGTGGATCTTTAAAGTCTCCCTCTAAAGATCTAGAGCAAGTGCTTTTACTAGCCACGGATTAGAGAGCAAACATGATACCTAAGCACCCGTGCGTTCGGGATTCCCGAGTTCACAAGTTTGGTGCAAAGGTAGAGCGGCCTCCTACCGACTTACATGACATGATTACTCACAAATACGAGACGGCAGCGTCGGCATGCGATGAGTCCCTCTCGGGGCGTCGTTGCACCCAAGTCATCATCAACTACCGCTGTACCAAATTAGCAGTAGCTGAAGGTCAGCAATCAGTTTTCCAGCGACTGCAACAGCCAGCACCTGTCCGACAGGTGCAAATTCCAGGGGACGAAGAGTTTTCTTTCGCCCCCTGTAATTCAACTCAAAAAGTTTGCCCTAGCAAGGGAGGAAAGAAGACAGGCTCTTCCAGCCCGGCCATCTCAGCCAGTATTGCAAGGAGACCCTCATCTGAGGGTTCCCATCAACCACATGGGTGTCTATTTAGGCACTTAATCCAAAAAGAAGCTTCCGACACCCGAGGGTGCACCTTCGGCCTCCTCGAGAGTAGATGAAGCAGGAGGTAGCAGCCCCCCTCAATATATGCGATAACCCGGTGTACCAAGAGCACACACAGGGGGTAGAGATCCCCTAGAACTCTGAAACAGAATCAGATTTTCCTGAGGGCCACCACCCTCACCAAGACGATGCGGCTTCCTGCACAGGGGGTAGCACCCCTTCTGAGTCTGACGAAGATGATATTCTGACATTTTTTGATGATTTCTCTATACAAGGGTACGGCACCGAGAGTACCTCTGCCACAATCCCTTCCACCTCTACCCACGTGAGGACAGTCTTTATTACTGACGACGATCATGAAGCACCTTCCGACCGAAAACGGCTAAAAGTGCTTGAAGCCATGCTCCTGTCCTTAGTCAAGTCGATGGACGAGATCAAAGCTGCCTTGCCAGCTCAACAAGCGAGGACGCCCGGACAAACAAGCTTGGGACCCGCAGTCAACGCGAACTCCAACACGACCGCCCCTCCTTTAGGTGATGATCCCGTACCACCATTCGTTCCTTCAGCTTTCGATGAAGCCAAGGAGGTAAGGAGGGAAGTCCAGGAGCTTCGGGCAATGTTCAATGCATGAGACTCCTCTCGAGATCTCAAAATACAGCAGCCATATCCCGTTGCATGGAGAAATATGCCTTTTCTATCGTGGTACAAGCCGTTCTATATCGATTCTTATGATGGAAAGACCTCTGCTAGTCCGTACATGACTTACTTTGAAGTCACAACCGACCACTTGCCGCATAGTGATGCTATCCTCACGCGACTATTCATCAGAGCATTGGAGGGGATCGCGTTCGACTGATACCGCAACATTCCTGACAACTGTATCTATTCTTTTGACATCTTCAAGCACATATTCCTGGAGAGATTCTACGAAGTGGGGCGTGATGTGATGATGTTATCTCTCATGGACGTCGTCCAGAGAGAGAGGGAGCTGACAAGGAACTATATCGAACGGTTCTGCCAAACCGCAATAAGATTGCCCCAAGGCAATCCAGAGAGCTCCTTGACTGAAATCTGCCAGAAGAAGCTCCTCCCTGCAATTAGCCTCTGGATGGGAGACGATCAGTTCAGAGATTAGATGACCTTCATCATAAGTGCTACAAATACAAAGGCAAAACTGAAGAAGGCTCGCCAGCTGGAATTACACATCCCAGACAGAGAAGATAAGGGCAGACGTCCTAGTTCTACCTCTAGTAACAACAACAGTGGCGCCACCACCAACCGGGATAGTAAGGGCAAACATGCCATGGTCACTGATGTGACACAGAAGCCCGAGCAAAAACAAGCGGAAGGCCAGTGGCCCAAGATCAATTACTCATTCGAAGATAGTCATGTCAAACCTATCTTTGATATGCTCTTGCAAGGGGGTAGGATCCAGCTCCCGCCACCAAGGCACGAGCCCCGAACAACAGAAATAGAGGACCCAAAGTACTGTCACTTCTACCACTATGTCCATCATGCCACCCGGGATTGCTTCCAATTGAAGTGGTACATTCAGAGTCTTATCGACTCCAAAGCTCTGTTGATAGACTTTGAAGAGGTTACCATGGCGGCGAACATGGTATCTATTCAATTCGGTGACTTTCCTCCAACAAACACTCCAGACGGGGTAATTCCTGTCCCCCGAGAAATGATGGAGGCTACTAATCTTCCATCCGCCCGAAGCCAGACATCTGGATTGGTACCCCTCACCATATCGTGAGGAGAGATCATGTGGGTGCATCCAGACTTGGTGTCCGAAGTTACCCAAGGGGTGTTATCTCCTACCAACAAGAAGAAGGGCAGGAAGTCTAGAGCCTGCTATACAATTTCAGCTGAAGCTGAAGAAGCTGCAGACGTTGTTACCCGGTCTGGAGCGCAAGTCCAGCCCACACGGGATAGTCCAGCCGAAGATCCTCAGCCAGCAACGTTGCCTCCCTCTGATGTTCTAAGGCCAGCTCAGCCTCAACTGGCGGATAAGTCCAAGACAAGGAAGACCCGCTTTGATAGGCTACTCCGAAGTGATGTACCTCAGGGACTGGAGAGACCTTACAACTTCGACATATTAGCATAATTGACTAATATGCCAAAAAATTTGTCGCTATACGAGCTCCTATGGCTCTCCAAGGATCTTCGTGTCGTACTAAGTGAAGCACTCTAGAATGCTGATGCCTACTTAGCTCAGGTCAAGCCTCCAGGGGAAGACCTGCCAGCAGATCTACAGGGCGACGGTAGCACAGATATAATGCCCAATATCATATTTACTCCGCAGGACATGTTAATTAAGACCAACTTGCATGATCGCCCCTTGTACTACACTGGATACATAGGCGACATCAAGGTGGATCGGATGCATATCGACCCGGGCTCGTCAATAAGCATCATCCCAAAAAGCCTCCTCACACTTCTTGGCATCCCTATGCACCGACTAGCAGCAACCAACACTGCCATTAGCAGTTTTAACTCAGGGAGAACCTATCCCCTAGGGAATATCCGGTTGAAGTGCTAGATTGGTGACCTGAAGACGGAAGTTACCTGCTACGTCATAGATGTAGACACACCTTACAATATCCTCCTGGGCGCTCATGGATACATGACTATATGATCGTGCCATGCACCCTCCACCAGTGCTTCAAGTATGTCAATAGACACGGCTTCGTGAGGACTGAATTTGCCAACATCGACCCCTTTAAAGGGATTGAGTCCTATCCTTCGGAGGCTTTTTATACGAAGAATCCAAGAAGTACATCACCAACAAACTGGAGACCATCACAGGGCCAGAGAAACCCTCGATATTCACCTCCAGACTCATAAATCTGGCAAGGCCGCACCCCTTGTTGCAACCATGCATGATGAGCTGCCTAGGTCTCTCATTCAAGCTGTACAGTCGGAACCAACGGTCATCCGATTCCCAAATTCAAAAGCCAAAGCCCATCATAGGGTCGATGGTGATCCAGTTACCAAAATCCATCTGAAGGCTATCGAAAAATACAGAATCCCTTACGAAGCTTCCCAAGACGAGCCGACAACTAGAAGCCGATCTGACATACTCAAGCAAGCCAATATTTCAAGTTCGACCCTTGGTGGTCAAGTTGCCCAAGACAGCATCCCAACCCTTGGGATCGTAGGGGATAGCCGAAGAGGACGTAGAACTCGCCGAATACCTTGCGGCACAGACGGATGGTACCTCTCCTGATGATATCATCTCCATGGACGGAGTTCCTTACCTCATCAACAAAAGGCTGCCGGTAAAAAAAAATACTACCTAGAGTGTCGAGTTGTGTACATCAGGTACCCCTGAACTTACACTCTGTTCTCTCTCCTCCAAGGGGACTCGCATTGCATCTTTACGAGTGACAAGTCATGTGTATTGATACCTCTGAACTTTCGTTTTGATGTTTTGACCACCATATATCATGACCATATCACCTGTCACGACCCGCACCCTGAAGAGGGGCACGAGCACGTGGTTACGTCCAGCCTACGCTGCAGTATCGGCGGTAGAACGCTATATATAGGGTCTATAAATACTACGACTAAAAATAGATAAATGTACCTGTACAGTACATACACTCCGAATGGAGGTGACATAGCAATACAATCTCAATCACATATATCAAAACTAAGGTAGATAGTAATGGAAAAGAGATATGATAGATAAAACAGGAAATGAGTCCAAAATCCACAAGTCAGAGCTAAACACAAACATCCAAGTCTCAGAAAATATATGTAATAGATACTACAAACTGGAATGTACTAGCTGGCTCACAGGCCAGGCTAACCTAACTAAACTATGCTACTCAGGGTGAGCAAAGTCTAGTGGCTCTACCAACAAGCCACGGTCTAAATCTAGTCCATCAGACTCAACCCCATAGTAGGTCGGGCAATCAGCCTCTGAATCATCTATAAAATTTGTCAACGTATCCTGTCAGGAAAATGAGCAAGTACAAACACCAACAACAGTTCCATATAAATTGAGAAATACTATAAGAAACAACAATAATGAAATACAAGACAAAGATATAGGCGACTTGGGAACCATTTGAAAGCCGAGTTACAACCCTTGAACCAAACAAGGACCGGAGTTGTAACCCTTCTTTTAAACAGAACTTAGTCTCAAATTATGGCACAATATAAAGCAGGTAAAGCATGTGAGAAATGGAAATCATAGCATGGTAAAAAGTACAGAAAGTAAAGCTGAACTGGAATATAAGATATGCTAAATAAATATAAAAGTGATTTGAACTATTAGAGCTATATGTGATCTGCTAAGGAAGCAAGAGATGGTTATCCACTTGGCCCAGTAATCCGCGGTGTCCTCAACGGAGAGTCATGCCATCCAACCTGGATAACTGGTAATGGGGTGTCTGCTACACCCTACGTGAGGTGAGGGTAGCGCTAGCAAAATATAGTTACAGGGAGGCTTTAATCACATAACCCCTAATAATTCCCCCATTCCCGAATAGTATCACGGATCCGGACATGGCACGTTATGACACAGGGTTCGAGAGCAGGTGGCCAGCCCACACCCAAATCAATGTCTATATAAGTAGAGAAACACAGAAATATCACATACTCATATACCAAGGGAGTCTAGGAATAACATCTCATGACAGGATCCGACGTATACTAGTCCGTTAACCGTCGTGTCGGAAATCAAGTAAAATACTACAACTGAATCGGATATAGTAGATATCAAGACAATGAAAACTATTAATGAATATACTCGTCTGTGGCCCTGAGCTGATAAGTTAAACAGACACTCAGAGTGATCACAGACCTAAAATAAGATACTATGAGTCAAACAGGGCTTAATACTGAAAAATAAAACTAATATAAGCCATGAATGCAAGTCTAAGTCAAAACTAGGTCAATCTAGGTTAAACTGAGTCATACTAGGTCATACTAGGTCACTGGGAGTCAATCCAAGTCAAAATAGGTCGAACGGGGTCAAAGGTTGACTTATAGTTGACTTTTGGTCAAAAAGTCAACTCTGGTCAACTCTGGTCAACTCTAGGTCAACCCTAGGTCAAACTTGTCTAATGTTGACCAACTGTTGACTTTCAGTCAACTGGTCAACTCTGGTTTGGTTTCGGTCAAATCTGGTTGCTTAAAGGCTACGTTTGACTCTCGGTTGACTTTTGGTCAAAAAGGTCAACCGACGTCAAAACTAGTCTATGAGCCCCATATTTGATCGTTACCAATCAAAGGAATCAAGTTCTAGTCCTATCTTAGACTCCTAACACTAATACCCTATTTTCTAGGTAAACTTACATTACCTTACCAAGGTAAATCCCGATACCTTGCCCAATCCCAAGGAAACCCCGCTAGTACTCAAGATACTAGCCTAGGCTCCTTAGGGTAGCTAGATACCAACCTATCTAAGGTTTACCTACCAAGGAAAATAGGTATCCTAGGTATCTAGGCTATGTTAGGATACATGGGTATTGGTTTGCCCTATTACCTAACCCATATCATGAATTTCCCTCACATCTCCCTAACACTCACTCACACACAACCCTCTCACAAATACACACACACACAATCTAATTTGTGGACTGATTTAAGGTGGTTACATGGACTGAAATGGAGTGGGTTTAGGACAGCATTAAGGGACTGATATGGGCATGCATTGGGACTCAATGAAGTGGTGTTAAGAGGGCAACTCTGGACTGATTTGGGTAAAATGGGACTGTCACCGGGACAGCCCAAAGGGACAGTCAATTGCTGGTTTGATTGGGCTACTAACAAGTGATTGGGGACAGCCAGGTATAGCTGCTATGGACTGAAATGAAGGGGGTTTTCTTGGACTGACAACAGGGTTTAAGGACAGGTTTATGAGGACAGCAATGTGGTGGTGTGAAGGATGGTTCAAAACTGAAATTTGAGGACTGTTTGTGTAGGCAAAATGGAACTGGAATGACAGCAATAGGGGGTAAATCTGGACTGAACTGGAGCTACTTGGGGACTGTTTTGAAATGCAATGACAGCCAGTATAGGTGGTTACAGGGACTGATATGAGGACAGCCAAATGGGGAAAATCTGGACTGATTAGGGGCTGTGTTGGGGCTGTCCTTGGACTGTCATGGACAGCCAAGTGATGGAGAAAATCTGGACTATTTTGGATAGTCCAGATGCTGGGTTGAATGGGTGTTTCCCCTCCCCTCTCTGTCACTCAAAATCTCATCTCTACATCTCACACATATCACAAATTCCCTACTCTCACAACCTATCACACCAAACACTTCACCTTCACACATCAAAACACAAACACATACCATGCTTGACCGAGCCCTCTAGCCCCCATTCAAGAACACAAATCCACACACATCATAGAATATATATCCCCATATATATAACCCACATAATATATGAACCATATTATATATACATATATATATATATATATATATATATATATATATATATATATATATATATATATATATATATATATATATATATATATATAGAGATTAATTATAGGGATTAATTAATATATCACTATATATACACATATATTTATATAGATAATATGATACATAAAGATACATAGGAGAAATCATTCTAAAACACAGTAAAATCTGGAATAATATTAGAACAACCTAAAATTAATACACAAATGATTCCACAAGTGTCCACATAGGGTTTTCCCCATTAGGACACGATCCTACTCCTAGGACACCTCTACAAATGTCTAAATGGACACAAAATGGACACCAATGGGCACCAAACCATGGGGGTCAATCCTAAGGGTCAAAATGAATCTAATGCATGAAAAGAATGAGAAGGAGAAGGGATTTATACTTCCCGGTGACTCGAATCGATCTTGAAATGCCACCGACACGTAGGAATCCCAAACGGACACGAACGAGCTCCGAATCCTCTCAAACTTGAGGAGCTCCTCCCTAGGCTAGAATGGAGAAGGAAGGATGAAGATTTGGTGGAGAAATGGAAGGATTTGGTGATGATTTGATTAGGGTTTGCTCTCAAATCAATTTGGGGAAGAACAAGAGAGAGAATAAAATAGGAATAAAGTGAAATGATGGAGCCTTATCCACCCATAGGTGGCCGGCCACTAAAGGTCTCTTTTGTCTTATTAGGAAAGGTCAAAAAGCCCCCTCTCTAGCCTATTTAGTTAATGCATGGAAGGGGTTTAAGTCGGGGGTAGTTTGGTCAATCCTAAAACACTAATCCAAATTAATACTAACCAAAATAATTAGTCTAGTCACTAACTAAAATAACTAACATGTGGGCCATGGCTAACTAGTGTGTGGGCCCGCTAAGGTCAACACTACCCTGGGTCCCCGATACAAGTCGAAATGAGTTAAAATTCGAACCCGACTCAAATAACCCCAAAATAATACAATAAATAAATAAATAATTCCAAAAAAAATTTAAAGTAGAAAATTACCAAAATACTCCTGTTCATGAAAAATGGGGGTGACAAATCTATCCACCTTAAAAAAAATTTTGTCCTCAAAATTAAAACAAACATACACTGAATCACAATGCAGAAACATGAATTATACCTCAGGGCTCGAAGAGATAAGGGAAACGCTCCCGCATGTCCTCCTCTCTCTTCCAGGTAGACTCACCTGGAGAGTGATGCCTCCATGCAACACGAACCAAGGGTATAACCTGGTTCCAGAGTACCTTCTCCCTACGATCCAGAATCTCCACTGGCTGCTCTGGATAGTGGAGAGTAGGCCCCACCTCGATCGCTGAATGGTCCAATATATGGCTGGGGTCCGCCACGTACCGTCTCAGCTGCGACACATGGAACACGTTGTGTACCCCCTCTAGCGTAGGCGGCAAGTCTAGCCTGAAAGCCACTGCACCGACCCTCTCAAGGATGGTGAAAGGTCCGATGTAGCGCGGACTAAGCTTTCCGCCTCCGCCAAAGCGAATCGTGCCCCGTGTCGGAAAAATCTTCAGGAACACCAAAGCACCAACCTAGACATAAAACAAACTCAAAACATAGGACAGACAAATTACAAACAATCACAAACAGAAACTGAAACTATCCTCAAACTCTAACGGTCTCCGGTAGCTATCGGCCCATGCCGCTGTCTATTCTGAGCCACCCGATGTCTGTCTCTAATCAGCCTGACCTTCTCAGCTGTATCCACTACCATCTCCGGTCCAAGCAGCACCCTCTCGCCAACATCGTCCCACGACAAGGGAGTACGGCATCTCCATCCGTATAGAGCCTCGAATGGCGACATCTCTATACTGGCCTGATAGCTATTGTTGTAAGCAAACTCTACCAGGTGAAGATGATCCTTCCAAGAACCCCCGAGATCTAGCACACACGTGCGAAGCATATCCTCCAAAGTCTGGATAGTCCTCTCCGACTACCCGTCTGTCTGGGAGTGATAAGCGGTACTAAACTTGAGCGAGGTGCCCAAGCTAGCCTACAAACTCCTCCAGAAGTGGGAAGTGAAACGGCTATCCCGATCTGAAACTATGCTCACAAGAACCCCATACAATCGTACGATCTGACGAACATACAGCTCTGCCAACCTCTCCGTAGACAATCCCACCTTGAAAGGCAAAAAGTGGGCCGATTTGGTCAATCTATCAACTATGACCCAAATCACGTCTTTCCTTCCTGGAGACCGTGGAAGTCCGGACACATAGTCCATGGTGATGTGCTCCCACTTCCACTTAGGAATGGGTAGTGGCTGTAGCAATCCACCAGGCCTCTGCCTCTCGGCATTCACCTGCTAACAAACTAAGCAGCGAGATACAAACTGAGCCACCTCGCATTTCATGCCGTACCCCTAAATGTGCTCTCTCAGATCTCTGTACATCTTGTTGGCACCAGGATGCATAGAGTACTGAGAGCGATGAGCCTCCTGAAGAACCTCCTCCCGATGCTCTCCACTCGGAACGTACAGTCTAGCACCGTGCCACAGCGACCCATCTTCGACAATAGAGAAATCATCAAGCAGTCCTGCCTGCACCTGCTTCCTGAGGCACCTCAGGGCAACATCATCATACTGTGCTGATCTGACTCTGTCTATCAACTCAGACTGAATCTGTAAACCCCACATCTGTACCTCCATGCCCGGAATAATCACCTCGATTCCCAAACTGTCCAGGTCGGCCAAAAGATGACGGTCTGATGTCAGATACATAACCACTGGATACCTGCTCAAGGTATCTGCAACTACGTTGGCCTTTTCTGGATGGTACTGCAAGGCGATATCGAAATCCTTTATCAGCTCAAGCCTCAGCTCCTTCTGAGTAAACACGTACTTTAAGCTCTTGTGGTCAGTAAAGATCTCAACCCGCTCTCCGTACAGATAGTGCTTCCACAACTTCAGGGCAAAGATGATAGCGGCTAACTCTAGATCGTGAGTCGGGTAGTTCTTCTCATGAGGACGTAACTGCCTAGATGTATAGGCAATCACCTTCCCGTGCTGCTGAAGTACACAACCCAGACCCCGGCCAGAAGCGTCGCTGTAAATTGAGAAACCACTGGTCCCAGACGGTAATGTCAAGATCGGAGCTGGTGTCAACCTCTTCTTTAGTTCATCGAAGGCGGCCTGACACTCCTCAGTCCAGACGAACTCCACGTCCTTCCTGGTGAGTCTAGTCATCGGCTCCGCGATCCACGAGAAATCCTGGACGAACTTCCGATAGTAGCCCGCCAATCCCAGAAAGCTCCGAATCTCGGCAACTGTACTGGGTGTAGACCAAGACTCTACCGCAGCAATCTTCTTCTGGTTTACTGAGATCCCATGCTCGGTCACAACATGACCCAGGAACTCGACCTGGTCTAGGAAGAACTCACACTTCGACAACTTCCCATACAACTGCTCCTTTCTCAAAGTCTCGAGCACAATCCTCAGATGCTCCTTGTGCTCCTTCAACGTCTTTGAGTAGACTAGGATGTCATCTATGAAGACCACCACGAACTTGTCAAGGTACTGATGGAATACCTTGTTCATCAAGTTCATGAACACAGCTGGGGCGTTGGTCAACCCAAATGGCATCACTGTGAACTCGTTCTGGCCGTACCGAGTCCGAAAAGCTGTCTTCGGAATGTCTTCCTGCTTCACCTTTAGCTGATGATAGCTGGACCTCAGATCTATCTTTGAAAACACCTTGGCACCGCTCAACTGATCGAACAAGTCGTCGATCCTCGGCAATGGATACTTATTCTTGATAGTAAGGTTGTTGAGCGCCCTGTAGTCGATACATATACGCATCGTACCATCCTTCTTCGGTACAAACAGGACTGACGCTCCCTAAGGCGATGAACTGGATCTAATGAATCCCTTGTCCTGCAGCTCGTCGACCTGCTTCTTCAGCTCCGCCAACTCGCTGTTGTTGACCCTATAGACTTGCTATGAGATAGGCTCAGCGCCCGGCACTAAGTCTATAGAGAACTCAATATCTTTATCCGGCGGCATCCCAGGCAACTTCTCGGGAAAAACATCCATGAAGTCAGCTATCAATGGATGCGGCAATGCCTGCCCCGCCAGTAAAGCTCCGTAGAACCCATCTCCCGGCTCAGCTGCTCCTTTAGCAAACACAATCTCTAGCTCTCCCGACGGCCTAAACAAAATCCTACCTCCTCTGCAATCTACACTAGCATGGTTCATGCTCAACCAATCCATTCTGAGTACCACATCGTACCTCGGAAGAGGCATTACGAGCAAGCACACACCTAAAACTCGGCCTCCTACAGTAACTCTCCGTCCCTTGCAGATATTGTTGACCAGGATGATGCCTCCCCCGGTCAATATCTTGTAAGTCCTACCCAAGGGTTCAGCAATAATATTGTGTCTCAGAGCAAAGGAGACAGATACAAAGCTATGAGAGGCACCAGAATCAAATAAGGTAAATACAGGGAATGAATCGAGAAGAACGTGACCTGCTACTACATCGCCTACTGGCTCTGCTTTCTCCTCTGCTGTCAGGATAAACACTCTGCCCGTAGGGGCTCCCCTCTGGTGCTGCTGGAAATGCTGCTGCTGCGTCTGAAGTGGAGGACCTCTCTGCTGTACTGCTGGTCCTCTGGCCGGCTGTGCTCTGTCCTGGACTCCTCGGACTCCTCGAATACGGCAGTCCTTCAGCTGGTGATCGGGCGCCCCACAGTATAAGCAGACGCCCAATCTCTTCCTGCAAACCTCTCTAGTGTGTCTTGGCTTCCCGCAGAAGTTATACTGTGTAGCCGGCCTCTGGCCCTGACCCTGACCCTAATGCTGCTGGGCACGCGCCGGTGCCTACTGGAACTGCAACTGAGGCTGCTGCTGCTGGAACTATCTCTGCTGGAAATGTAGGCGCTTCGCTGGCCCTGTACTCGAACTAGCTCCAAGAGCGTCACTGCTCCTCTTCGGCTTGAGGCCGAAGTCCTCCTCTGCAATCTAAGCCTCCATCAGGATCTGCTCGAAAGTCGCGTCTCGTCGCCCAGATGTGCGAGTATGCACTGCATGTATAAGGCCCCTCTAAAACTTCCGGGCCTTGCACCCCTCATCCTGAACCAAACTAGGTGCAAACCTGCTCAGGCGGAAGAACTCCGCTGCATACTCGTCTACCGACGAGTTCCCCTGCACCAGACTGGCAAATTGCCCCTCCAAAGCTGTCAAGGCTACATCTGGGTAGAACTTCTCCTTAAAGAGCTTCCTGAAGTCCTCCCAAGATATACCTCTCAATGACGCATGCGGATCCGTACGGTACCAAGTCAGCACTATGTCAAAGAACTGGCTCGCTGCAGAAGTCATCCACAGACCCCTCGGGACCTCTGCTAACTCCAAACTCCGCTGGACATCCTCTAGCCAGTCGTCCGCGTATAGGATACCCTCGGTACCCTTGAACACCCGCGGGTTCATCTTCCTGAAGTCGAGATGTGTACCGGGCCTCCCCTGACCCTGCTGATGTGCTGGTGCTCCCTGAACTGTAGCCGGTGCACCTCTCTCCACTGCTGCCATAGCTAGCTGATGTGAGTTCTCTATGGTCTGTCGTAGCACCTCTGCCTGACGGTGCTGTGCCTCTGCCTGTGCTCTCTGTGTCTGCAGCATCTGCTGCAGAAGGGCCATCATCCCCTGAGTGTCTGTCGGTAACTGAGGCGGCGGTAGAAGAATGTCAGGGATGACCAGGAGCTGTCCCGCTGCTGGAGGTGGAAGACCTCCTGGAACCGTCTCTACTGCTACTTCCGTCGGAAGGACAGAAACTGAGGTGGCAGCTCCCTCAGCTGTAGCTCCCGCAGCCGGAGGTGGAAGACCTCCTGGGACTGCCACTGCTACTCCCGCAGCCGGAGGTGGATGACCTCCTGCCGGATCGGGCCTCTCTGGTACAGCGCTAGAACCCGCTGCCTGAGAGCGAGTGATCGTCATCCTGAGGATAGATTAAAACAAGGAATCAATATGGCACATGATAGGAATATCAAAGACGGACAATTAAATTCAATGCAAAAAAAATTTGTCATGGTAATCAAAAGATCAGAAATTTTCTAACATGTGATTGAGTAACTCCTATCATAGCCTAGACCCTATGTCCTAATTGCAGGCTCGTAATTAGTACTCTAAGTCGAGCACCATTACGAGTTCGCACTAGTTACGACACTGACCTGCATGGGCCACCACAAAAACGTGTCACGACCCGCACCCTGAAGAGGGGCACGAGCACGTGGTTACGTCCAGCCTACGCCGCAGTATCGACGGTAGAACGCTGTATATAGGGTCTGTAAATACTACGACTAAAAATAGATAAATGTACCTGTACAGTATATACACTCCGAATGAAGGTGACATAGCAATACAATCTCAATCACATATATCAAAACTAAGGTAGATAGTAAAAGAAAAGAGATATGATAGATAAAACAGGAAATGAGTCCAAAATCTACAAGTCAGAGCTAAACACAAACATCCAAGTCTCATAAAATATATGTAATAGATACTACAAACTGGAATGTACTAGCTGGCTCGCAGGCCAGGCAAACCTAACTAAACTATGCTACTCAGGGTGAGCAAAGCCTAGTGGCTCTACCAACAAGCCATGGTCTAAATCTAGTCCATCAGACTCAACCCCATAGTAGGTCGGGCAATCCGCCTGTCACGACCCGCACCCTAGAGTAAGGGTACGAGAAGTGGGTACGTCCAGCCTACGCCGCAGTGTCGGCGGTAGAACGCTGTTCTAGGTCATGGACTATAACTAACATAATATGAATACTCTCCATAAGGAGGCCAACACAGAGGTATAACTCAATCACAATCTATAGATAAAAAATGGTACGATAAAATAGATAAGGAAATCCTCAACTGAGGTACAACAGAAACTAAAAACAAGTCTCAACATCTCTACAACATACAACTCTGAAACAAAGACATAAGCTAAACATGAAAGGAAAATAGTCTAAGCTATCTACTCTATACAAGGTATCATCCTGAGCAGCTGCCTGAACCTCGCCAGGGGTCCAGGTCGCGAGTGTCATCTAGGCAAGCTCCAAGTAAGGGGGTGCAGGGTTCCTCATCATCCTCTGTAAAATTTTCAACAGGTCCAGTCAGGACGGGAGCGAGCACAAAACATCTCACGCAGTTCATATCGAGTTAGGAAATATAAAGCATACAATAGAGTAAAGTACATGAAACGCTGAAGAAGAAGATATATGAAATGTAGTAGAGATTTTATAACAGGAAATATCTAAATATGATAAGTAAGAACTGTAAGGAACATGTGATTTTAGAGTACAATCTGGTTATGTAAACGGGCTAGGAAAATGCAATGGTAACTCCATTGTACGTGGGTGTACAATAGACATATACAATAGTTATACAATGTTGTACAATAGGATTTGAGTACATAACCAATTCTACTCCCCCTCCCCAATCAATACACAAGGATCCACTCCCGTTACGTTATCTTGCACAATAGTGTACAATGTTATACAATGGATGTACAATAATATACAATAGATGTACAATGTTATACAATGGTTGTACAATGTTATACAATAGTGTACAATGTCTATCCCTGGAACTCATGTGATACTGAGAGTACAATATGCACAAGGAGTATACAAGGATATAGGTA
This sequence comes from Iris pallida, assembly GCA_029216955.1. Lineage (NCBI taxonomy): Eukaryota > Viridiplantae > Streptophyta > Magnoliopsida > Asparagales > Iridaceae > Iris > Iris pallida. The sequence continues at coordinate 10,380,887 of JANAVB010005600.1, forward strand.
TTCAATAAATACAATATGGAAGTGAAACGCACATCACAATATGTATCTAGTGAATACAAGGGGATAACATCCCAAAAGGAGATCCGTATAGTACTAATCCGTGATAACAATCGTGTCAGCATCAAGTACAGTAATCTAGAGCAAGAATGTAAATCCAGACAAGTATGAAAAGATCAGAGAATGTACTCGCCTCGTATCTGAATGTCTGAAGTAAATGTACTGTCCGAGATGAGATACCTGACTCCTAGTTAGAGCAAAACAAGTCAAGATGTATACAGAGGGTGATATATGAAATGTACAATGCATCTGCATGCTGTCTAGGTCAAACTAGGCTAAAGTCGACACTTGGTCAACTCTAGTCAACCACACTAGTCAACCTAGGTCAAGTCCTAGCCCAAACAAGTCTAACAAGTCTCACTAGGCCTAACCAAGCCTAATCTAGCAATCACACACCAATCACAAGGCTATACAAGCCATCACATTCAACATTATTCATAAGAGAAAGGAAGCTAACATGTAGAGCTATGTGTGTGTGTGAACATGGAGGTGTACATGAAAAGAGAAATCAACACTAGCTATGAGTTTACACTACACATGGCACAAAACTAACCATCTACATTACACAAGTATTTATACTTAGCATGTATGGCCACAAGTTACATCTATATACCTATACTCATAGGGGGTTAGAGAGAGGTGTAAATAGGCAAATATCCTATCTATTGCATTCCACATAGATATACTCTCACACATATATATAAAAAGAAGAAGGAACTCAATTCATTGCCTTTCCTAATCTTAGTTTTTAACATAGAACTTGAATTTGAAATGTTAACAAAATAAGGAAGAACAATGTGAAGAGTTAACTAGTGCAAGACAGTGGCATGGTGTGTCAATGTGTGTGTAAAACATAAATTGTGCGTGTAAGACATGAGGGTGTGTAGGTGTAAGTGTCACATGGAAATATGCAGGAAAATAGTGAAGAGGTGGCTGTGTTCAGGAATTACTTGGGAGAAACATGTAAACTAGTGTGTGTACATGGCAAAGTGCAGGAATTAACAAATGTGACAGTGAACAGTGTCACAGGGAAATATGCAGGAAAAAGTGACAGTGAAAAGGAGAATGTGTGTGTGCAGCCTGAAAATTGTGTGTATAAGAATGTAGCTGTGTGGTGAGGCAAAGCAAAGTGTATGTGTGTGCTAAACAGTGAGGGGAGTGTGTGAAGAAATCAAGAGTGTGTACACAGGAATACCTACCCATGTGCAGGAATCCCAAAGCAGTGAAAGAACACACAAGAGAGGAAAACAATTACAGGTGTATATGCATGAGTGAGTGAGGGAAAAACAGAAGATGCAAATGCGTGAGGTTACAATAGGAAAGGAGTTCAAATCTTTAACTAATAGTCTCAGGTTTCTGACCCAAGGGAAACTCAAGTATTGCTAACATCTAAGTTCTCAGTTTTCATTTGAAAACTGGAACCAACCTAACTTGATTTCTCAGTTATAGCAATAGGGAAAATCTCAGTTTTTATAAATAACTGAAATCTCAGTTAACATTCAACCTAGTTTTAAACATAGGAATCTCAGATTTTACCCTTTCAGTTTTCAGGTTATTCAAGAAATCAACTCACATGTGATGTGTATACATGTACAGGTGATAGGAATATGCATAACATGTCTCAGGTATTTGAAATGACAGTACAACATATACCAGTTTCCAATCTCAGGTTCTTAGGATTTAAACTCAGGTTTTGATAAATCTCAGGAAGTTTATATAGTTCAAAACAGTGCACAAATCATGAATGTTCAGTTGATAGGAACATAATCTCAGGAAGTTGGAAAAACTGGAAAACAGGAACAGTGTTAAAGGGAAATCAGTGAAGTCTAACTAACAATGTGAAAACTGGAAATGTAATTGACAAGTTATAGGAATCAACCATTCAAACTCAGTTCAGTTGTAGTTTAAGGAAAAGGAATCAGTTTATGAAGTTCAGAGACTTCCTTCTCAGTTTTTGAAAACTGAGAACTAAACTTAGTTAACAGGCAATGGCAGTTCAAGAATTAAAACTGGAACTATATCAACCAGTGACAGTTAGCGTTCAACCAATTTCCAGGTTACAATATAGGGACCAAATTAGTCTAACAATTAACTGGCAATTTGATTAATGGTTTAATGAAGAAGCAATCCAATTTAAACAGAAAAAAAATCATTTGATAGGGTGACAGTGAACACATGGCACCAAACCAACTACCAAATTCCTCTACACACAAACCCAAGCCCATTTCCACTTGCCAAGACTAAGCTAACACCATTTATGATATGTAGGTTCAGTACATTGAGAATTTGCTAGCAGGAATAGGAATTTAAACTGTAGAAAAAAAAACTGGAAATGTAACAGTTAATCACAGGGAGTGTTCTTCCCTGTTTGAAATCAAAACATCCCAATCATCAATCAAAACCTTAAACAAATGTGTATATCTAATCTAACATAGATCATATATCATATTTAGGATCAATTAACAATCATTTAAACCTATTAAAACATTAAAATCGATTTACAACAATCAGAACAACACAGAGAACACACACGCACACACAGCTGACCAGTGCACACGAAATAACGTGTCCGACACGACACGAGGACTCGTGAAATTTGACGAGCCTCGTGTCAGTCAATGCCTCAACACGTGTGCCAAAGATCTCGTGGCCACGTGGCGTGTGCACTGCACAGCAAGCCCCGAATAGCAGGGCATGAACAGTGTCGCGCGCGCGCAGCCCATACACGCGTGTACGTGTCCACAAACCGACACGACGCAACACGAAAACATGCTCAGAGCAATGGAATCACAGAAGCGAGGTAAAACCCTAATTTTCTATTCAAATAGAAATCACAAACTCATACGAAATGCCCATTGGGGCATTTCATCAAACACCCACTGCACCACACTGATACGTGTCCAGAATGGACACGAAAGGACACGAAAACTTAGGAAACCCTATTCCTACAGTTTGGCTAGGGTTAGGGCAACCTAGAAATGAATTTTACAGAATTTATAATGGGTTAGAGAAGGTTATACCTAGTGGTGCACCAAGCTCCAAAAACACACCAAAGAAGAGATCCTTTCAAGCTCCAAAACTCCTCAAATTGTGTGCCCCCTGTCAAATCTCAAACCCAACAGCAAGAAATCACTATTTAGAACCTACAGGAATTTACTAGAGGGAAAAGGAGCTAATTTGGATTTTCTATGAATTTGTGAAGTTGGAACATTACCTCTTTTCTAAACTTGATGAACCCTAATGAAAGAGGCTATCCCTAAAAATTTGGGAGGATATAAATAGGAGAATGGGCTGTTATGTGGCTGGCCAAAAAGGACCTAGGGTTAGGGTTTAGGATGAGTGGCTAAGGTTCCTCCAACAATTTCTAGGAAATCCAATGGCTCATAACTAAAGTAGCCTCTTAAACCTTTAGTCTAAAAATATCTTCTAACAAATATCTAGATATTCACTAATGTAATTACTTTAATGAACCCATCTAACTTAGTCTCTAGGGTCATGATTAGCAATCTAGATTAGGCTAACTTCTAGGTCAAGACTCAACAATTCAAGTAACACATATTTAATTAATATAATTCACAAAATCACAAAAGTGTTAAAATGACTAAAATACCCCTAGGCTAAAAAGTAGAAATATGAAATCCTAACCACATGATTAGGTCTCATTGGTCATGATTAGTCTTCTAGGTCATGCATGACTAATGTTACACTAGCAAAACACCAATTCACATTTCACTCAATTAAATAGTTTTAAATTAACTAAAAATTTACCAAAAATCATATCATGACTAAAAATCAATATTTTAATGATTTAAAAATGCAAAATTTCAATTTTACCCTTATTTTGGAAAAGTGGGTGTTACAAGTCTACCCCCCTTAAAAGAATTTCGTCCTCGAAATTAAGATGGTCGTACTTCTTCTAGAGTCTCGTCCCCAACAATCATGGTCTCAGAACTTACCTAAATTATACAATCTAAAGAATGGCATACATGGTCATGGCATACGGTGGCAGTTGAAGGTCCCATCTAGGTATACTAGTCAAACTAAACCAAAACGGTCATAGGATATCAAAACATACAAGCAATCTGGGTGCTAAACTGGAATAGTTACAGAAACAACAATCACCAAGGCTGTAAGGCGGTCTACCATCCTATATAAAACTGGTAAATATAAACAACAGAGAACCAGCTACAAGGGTCCCTATTCTAAGCCAGGGCTATACTATCATTCCTAAGATAAAGGCCTAATCACAACTCATCAAATCATCATACTAAGAAAGAGTAATAACTAATAAAATCTACAAGGAATTAGACTAGTCAACTAAAGTTATCCCTACTCCTAAGTTATTTGATGATGGAAAACATTTTTTTTACAGAAAAGAAATGAAAGAGGTGATACTTTAAAAACCTTCAAGATATAATCTGATAATCACATGCGTCTGTCCAGAATCATGATACTCAGAATCCTCGCCACGCTAGTAAGCAAGGCTGCAATGAACGGTAGGGTTCATAACTAGGGTATGCATCTCTATGATCAAGTCGTCTGGAATCCTCGCTATGCCGACTAGTATAGCTGCAAGAAATTCCAATCTCATGATTAAGATATGTACATCCGAAGTCAGGTCCCTACGTTCTTGCCACGCCGGCTAATATAGCTGCGGTAAATTCTAGGTTCCATAATAAAGTAGACGTTTTACCATCCCTGTTATTTCCGTCAACATATGTTATCAGAAGATACCGTAACTCGGGTCATAAAATTCATCTCGATAAGAAAATCAAATCAACAACGATTTATCAAAATCAAATTCAAATATCAAGGAGTAAGGGTAAATCAAACAAGAGAAAAGAATTTCAAATTTGAAGTTCAGAATGAGATTCTCAAGGGCATCCCAGGAATCTCTCAAGGAATTCTAACTATGATTGAGTACCCCAAAATATTCTACTCCTACTGCAGGCTGTAGTGATACTCTAGTTCGAATACCACTACATAAACTCGACCTGCATGGGCCACCACTAAAAACGTGTCACGACCCGCACCCTAGAGTAAGGGTACGAGAAGTGGGTACGTCCAGCCTACGCCGCAGTGTCGGCGGTAGAACGCTGTTCTAGGTCATGGACTATAACTAACATAATATGAATACTCTCCATAAGGAGGCCAACACAGAGGTATAACTCAATCACAATCTATAGATAGAAAATGGTACGATAAAATAGATAAGGAAATCCTCAACTGAGGTACAACAGAAACTAAAAACAAGTCTCAACATCTCTACAACATACAACTCTGAAACAAAGACATAAGCTAAACATGAAAGGAAAATAGTCTAAGCTATCTACTCTATACAAGGTATCATCCTGAGCAGCTGCCTGAACCTCGCCAGGGGTCCAGGTCGCGAGTGTCATCTAGGCAAGCTCCAAGTAAGGGGGTGCAGGGTTCCTCATCATCCTCTGTAAAATTTTCAACAGGTCCAGTCAGGACGGGAGCGAGCACAAAACATCTCACGCAGTTCATATCGAGTTAGGAAATATAAAGCATGCAATAGAGTAAAGTACATGAAACGCTGAAGAAGAAGATATATGAAATGTAGTAGAGATTTTATAACAGGAAATATCTAAATATGATAAGTAAGAACTGTAAGGAACATGTGATTTTAGAGTACAATCTGGTTATGTAAACGGGCTAGGAAAATGCAATGGTAACTCCATTGTACGTGGGTGTACAATAGACATATACAATAGTTATACAATGTTGTACAATAGGATTTGAGTACATAACCAATTCTACTCCCCCTCCCCAATCAATACACAAGGATCCACTCCCGTTACGTTATCTTGCACAATAGTGTACAATGTTATACAATGGATGTACAATAATATACAATAGATGTACAATGTTATACAATGGTTGTACAATGTTATACAATAGTGTACAATGTCTATCCCTGGAACTCATGTGATACTGAGAGTACAATATGCACAAGGAGTATACAAGGATATAGGTATTCAATAAATACAATATGGAAGTGAAACGCACATCACAATATGTATCTAGTGAATACAAGGGGATAACATCCCAAAAGGAGATCCGTATAGTACTAATCCGTGATAACAATCGTGTCAGCATCAAGTACAGTAATCTAGAGCAAGAATGTAAATCCAGACAAGTATGAAAAGATCAGAGAATGTACTCGCCTCGTATCTGAATGTCTGAAGTAAATGTACTGTCCGAGATGAGATACCTGACTCCTAGTTAGAGCAAAATAAGTCAAGATGTATACAGAGGGTGATATATGAAATGTACAATGCATCTGCATGCTGTCTAGGTCAAACTAGGCTAAAGTCGACACTTGGTCAACTCTAGTCAACCACACTAGTCAACCTAGGTCAAGTCCTAGCCCAAACAAGTCTAACAAGTCTCACTAGGCCTAACCAAGCCTAATCTAGCAATCACACACCAATCACAAGGCTATACAAGCCATCACATTCAACATTATTCATAAGAGAAAGGAAGCTAACATGTAGAGCTATGTGTGTGTGTGAACATGGAGGTGTACATGAAAAGAGAAATCAACACTAGCTATGAGTTTACACTACACATGGCACAAAACTAACCATCTACATTACACAAGTATTTATACTTAGCATGTATGGCCACAAGTTACATCTATATACCTATACTCATAGGGGGTTAGAGAGAGGTGTAAATAGGCAAATATCCTATCTATTGCATTCCACATAGATATACTCTCACACATATATATAAAAAGAAGAAGGAACTCAATTCATTGCCTTTCCTAATCTTAGTTTTTAACATAGAACTTGAATTTGAAATGTTAACAAAATAAGGAAGAACAATGTGAAGAGTTAACTAGTGCAAGACAGTGGCATGGTGTGTCAATGTGTGTGTAAAACATAAATTGTGCGTGTAAGACATGAGGGTGTGTAGGTGTAAGTGTCACATGGAAATATGCAGGAAAATAGTGAAGAGGTGGCTGTGTTCAGGAATTACTTGGGAGAAACATGTAAACTAGTGTGTGTACATGGCAAAGTGCAGGAATTAACAAATGTGACAGTGAACAGTGTCACAGGGAAATATGCAGGAAAAAGTGACAGTGAAAAGGAGAATGTGTGTGTGCAGCCTGAAAATTGTGTGTATAAGAATGTAGCTGTGTGGTGAGGCAAAGCAAAGTGTATGTGTGTGCTAAACAGTGAGGGGAGTGTGTGAAGAAATCAAGAGTGTGTACACAGGAATACCTACCCATGTGCAGGAATCCCAAAGCAGTGAAAGAACACACAAGAGAGGAAAACAATTACAGGTGTATATGCATGAGTGAGTGAGGGAAAAACAGAAGATGCAAATGCGTGAGGTTACAATAGGAAAGGAGTTCAAATCTTTAACTAATAGTCTCAGGTTTCTGACCCAAGGGAAACTCAAGTATTGCTAACATCTAAGTTCTCAGTTTTCATTTGAAAACTGGAACCAACCTAACTTGATTTCTCAGTTATAGCAATAGGGAAAATCTCAGTTTTTATAAATAACTGAAATCTCAGTTAACATTCAACCTAGTTTTAAACATAGGAATCTCAGATTTTACCCTTTCAGTTTTCAGGTTATTCAAGAAATCAACTCACATGTGATGTGTATACATGTACAGGTGATAGGAATATGCATAACATGTCTCAGGTATTTGAAATGACAGTACAACATATACCAGTTTCCAATCTCAGGTTCTTAGGATTTAAACTCAGGTTTTGATAAATCTCAGGAAGTTTATATAGTTCAAAACAGTGCACAAATCATGAATGTTCAGTTGATAGGAACATAATCTCAGGAAGTTGGAAAAACTGGAAAACAGGAACAGTGTTAAAGGGAAATCAGTGAAGTCTAACTAACAATGTGAAAACTGGAAATGTAATTGACAAGTTATAGGAATCAACCATTCAAACTCAGTTCAGTTGTAGTTTAAGGAAAAGGAATCAGTTTATGAAGTTCAGAGACTTCCTTCTCAGTTTTTGAAAACTGAGAACTAAACTTAGTTAACAGGCAATGGCAGTTCAAGAATTAAAACTGGAACTATATCAACCAGTGACAGTTAGCCTTCAACCAATTTCCAGGTTACAATATAGGGACCAAATTAGTCTAACAATTAACTGGCAATTTGATTAATGGTTTAATGAAGAAGCAATCCAATTTAAACAGAAAAAAAATCATTTGATAGGGTGACAGTGAACACATGGCACCAAACCAACTACCAAATTCCTCTACACACAAACCCAAGCCCATTTCCACTTGCCAAGACTAAGCTAACACCATTTATGATATGTAGGTTCAGTACATTGAGAATTTGCTAGCAGGAATAGGAATTTAAACTGTAGAAAAAAAAACTGGAAATGTAACAGTTAATCACAGGGAGTGTTCTTCCCTGTTTGAAATCAAAACATCCCAATCATCAATCAAAACCTTAAACAAATGTGTATATCTAATCTAACATAGATCATATATCATATTTAGGATCAATTAACAATCATTTAAACCTATTAAAACATTAAAATCGATTTACAACAATCAGAACAACACAGAGAACACACACGCACACACAGCTGACCAGTGCACACGAAATAACGTGTCCGACACGACACGAGGACTCGTGAAATTTGACGAGCCTCGTGTCAGTCAATGCCTCAACACGTGTGCCAAAGATCTCGTGGCCACGTGGCGTGTGCACTGCACAGCAAGCCCCGAATAGCAGGGCATGAACAGTGTCGCGCGCGCGCAGCCCATACACGCGTGTACGTGTCCACAAACCGACACGACGCAACACGAAAACATGCTCAGAGCAATGGAATCACAGAAGCGAGGTAAAACCCTAATTTTCTATTCAAATAGAAATCACAAACTCATACGAAATGCCCATTGGGGCATTTCATCAAACACCCACTGCACCACACTGATACGTGTCCAGAATGGACACGAAAGGACACGAAAACTTAGGAAACCCTATTCCTACAGTTTGGCTAGGGTTAGGGCAACCTAGAAATGAATTTTACAGAATTTATAATGGGTTAGAGAAGGTTATACCTAGTGGTGCACCAAGCTCCAAAAACACACCAAAGAAGAGATCCTTTCAAGCTCCAAAACTCCTCAAATTGTGTGCCCCCTGTCAAATCTCAAACCCAACAGCAAGAAATCACTATTTAGAACCTATAGGAATTTACTAGAGGGAAAAGGAGCTAATTTGGATTTTCTATGAATTTGTGAAGTTGGAACATTACCTCTTTTCTAAACTTGATGAACCCTAATGAAAGAGGCTATCCCTAAAAATTTGGGAGGATATAAATAGGGGAATGGGCTGTTATGTGGCTGGCCAAAAAGGACCTAGGGTTAGGGTTTAGGATGAGTGGCTAAGGTTCCTCCAACAATTTCTAGGAAATCCAATGGCTCATAACTAAAGTAGCCTCTTAAACCTTTAGTCTAAAAATATCTTCTAACAAATATCTAGATATTCACTAATGTAATTACTTTAATGAACCCATCTAACTTAGTCTCTAGGGTCATGATTAGCAATCTAGATTAGGCTAACTTCTAGGTCAAGACTCAACAATTCAAGTAACACATATTTAATTAATATAATTCATAAAATCACAAAAGTGTTAAAATGACTAAAATACCCCTAGGCTAAAAAGTAGAAATATGAAATCCTAACCACATGATTAGGTCTCATTGGTCATGATTAGTCTTCTAGGTCATGCATGACTAATGTTACACTAGCAAAACACCAATTCACATTTCACTCAATTAAATAGTTTTAAATTAACTAAAAATTTACCAAAAATCATATCATGACTAAAAATCAATATTTTAATGATTTAAAAATGCAAAATTTCAATTTTACCCTTATTTTGGAAAAGTGGGTGTTACACCGCCTCTGAATCATCTGTAAAATTTGTCAACGTATCCTGTCAGGAAAATGAGTAAGTACAAACACCAACAGCAGTTCCATATGAATTAAAAAATACTATAAGAGACAGCAATAATAAAATATAAGACAAAGATATAGGCGACTTGGGAACCATTTGAAAGCCGAGTTACAACCCTTGAACCAAACAAGGACCGGAGTTGTAACCCTTCTTTCAAACAGAACTTAGTCTCAAATCATGGCACAGTATAAAGCAGGTAAAGCATGTGAGAAATGGAAATCATAGCATGGTAAGAAGTACAGAAAGTAAAGCTGAACTGGAATATAAGATATGCTAAATAAATGTAAAAGTGATTTGAACTATTAGAGCTATATGTGATCGGCTAGGGAAGCAAGAGATGGTTATCCACTTGACCCGACAATCTGTGGTGTCCTCAACGGAGAGTCATGCCGTCCAACCTGGATAACTGGTAATGGGGTGTCTGCTATACCCTACGTGAGGTGAGGGTGGCGCTAGCAAAATATAGTTACAGGGAGGCTTTGATCATATAACCCCTAATAATTCCCCCATCCCCGAATAGTATCACGGATCCGGACATGGCACGTCATGACACAGGATTCGAGAGCAGGGGGCCAGCCCACTCCAAAATCAATGTCTATATAAGTACAGAAACACAGAAATATCACATACTCATATACCAAGGGAGTCTAGGAATAACATCTCTTGACAGGATCTGACGTATACTAGTCCGTTAACCGTCGTGTCGAGAATCAAGTAAAACACTACAACTGAATCGGATATAGTAGATATCAAGACAATGAAAACTATCAATGAATGTACTCGCCTGTGGTCCTGAGCTGATAAGGTGAACAGACGCTCAGAGTGATCACAGACCTAAAATAAGATACTATGAGTCAAACATAGCTTAATACTAAAAAAGAAAACTAATATAAGCCATGAATGCAAGTCTAAGTCAAAACTAGGTCAATCTAGGTTAAACTGAGTCATACTAGGTCATACTAGTTCATACTAGGTCATATTAGGTCACTGGGAGTCAATCCAAGTCAAATTAGGTCGAACGGGGTCAAATGTTGAGTTACAGTTGACTTTTGGTCAAAAAGTCAACTCTAGTCAACTCTAGGCCAACCCTAGGTCAAACTAGTCTAATGTTGACCAACTGTTGACTTTCAGTCAACTGGTCAACTCTGGTTTGGTTTCGGTCAAATCTGGTCGCTTAAAGGCTACGTTTGACTCTCGGTTGACTTTTGTTGACTTTTGGTCAAAAAGGTCAACCGACGTCAAAACTAGTCTATGAGCCCCATATTTGATCGTTACCAATCAAAGGAATCAAGTTCTAGTCCTATCTTAGACTCCTAACACTAATACCCTATTTTCTAGGTAAACTTATATTACCTTACCAAGGTAAATTCCGATACCTTGCCCAATCCCAAGGAAACCCCGCTAGTACTCAAGATACTAGCCTAGGCTCCTTAGGGTAGCAAGATACCAACCTATCTAAGGTTTACCTACCAAGGAAAATAGGTATCCTAGGTATCTAGGCTATGTTAGGATACATGGATATTGGTTTACCCTATTACCTAACCCATATCATGAATTTCCCTCACATCTCCCTAACACGCACTCACACACAACCCTCTCAGAAATACACACACACACAAGCTAATTTGTGGACTGATTTGAGGTGGTTACATGGACTGAAATGGAGTGGGTTTAGGACAACATTAAGGGACTGATATGGGCATGCATTGGGACTCAATGAAGTGGTGTTAAGAGGACAACTCTGGACTGATTTGGGTGAAATGGGACTGTCACTGGGACAGCCCAAAGGGACAGTCAATAGCTGGTTTGATTGGGCTGCTAACAAGTGATTGGGGACAGCCAGGTATAGCTGCTATGGACTGAAATGAAGGGGGTTTTCTTGGACTGACAACAGGGTTTAAGGACAGGTTTATAAGGATAGCAATGTGGTGGTGTAAAGGATGGTTCAAAACTGAAATTTGAGGACTGTTTGTGTAGGCCAAATGGGACTGGAATGACAGCAATGGGGGGGGTAAATCTGGACTGAACTGGAGCTACTTGGAGACTATTTTGAGATGCAATGACAGCCAGTATAGGTGGTTACAGGGGCTGATATGAGGACAACCAAATAGGGAAAATCTGGACAGATTAGGGGCTGTGTTGGGCCTGCCCTTGGACTGTCATGGACAGCCAAGTGATGGGGAAAATCTGGACTATTTTGGACAGTCCAGATGCTGGGTTCAATGGGTGTTTCCCCTCCCCTCTCTGTCACTCAAAATCTCATCTCTACATCTCACACATATCACAAATTCCCCACTCTCACAACCTCTCATACCAAACACTTCACCTTCACACATCAAAACACAAACACATACCATGCTTGGCTGAACCCTCTAGCCCCCATTCAAGAACACAAATCCACACACATCATAGAATATATATCCCCATATATATAACCCACATAATATATGAACCATATTATATATACATATATATTATATATATATATATATATATATATATATATATATATATATATATATATATATATATATATATATATATTTTAATATATATATATATATATATATATATATATATATATAAATATATATATATAAAATATATAAATATATATATATATATATATATATATTAAAAAATATATATATATATATATATATATATATATATATATATATATATATATATATATATATATATATATATATATATATATAGAGAGAGAGAGAGAGAGAGAGATTAATTAATATATCACTATATATACACATATATTTATATAGATAATATGATACATAAAGATACATAGGAGAAATCATTCTAAAACACATAGTAAAATATGGAATAATATTAGAACAACCTAAAATTAATACACAAATGATTCCACTAGTGTCCACATAGGGTTTTCTCCATTAGGACACGATCCTACTCCTAGGACACCTCTACAAATGTCCAAATGGACACGAAATGGACACCAATGGGCACCAAACCATGGGGGTCAATCCTAAGGGTCAAAATGAATCTAATGCATGAAAAGAATGAGAAGGAGAAGGGATTTATACCTCCCGGTGACTCGAATCGATCCCGAAATGCCACCGACACGTAGGAATCCCAAACGGACACGAACGATCTCCGAATCCTCTCAAACTTGAGGAGCTCCTCCCTAGGCTAGAATAGAGAATGAAGGATGAAGATTTGTTGGAGAAATGGAAGGATTTGGTGATGATTTGATTAGGATTTGCTCTCAAATCAATTTGGGAAAGAACAAGAGAGAGAATGAAATAGGAATAAAGTGAAATGATGGAGCCTTATCCACCCATAGGTGGCCGGCCACTAAAGGTCTCTTTTGTCTTATTAGGAAAGGTCAAAAAGCCCCCTCTCTAGCCTATTTAGTTAATGCATGGAAGGGGTTTAAGTCGGGGGTAGTTTGGTCAATCCTAAAACACTAATCCAAATTAATACTAACCAAAATAATTAGTCTAGTCACTAACTAAAATAACTAACATGTGGGCCATGACTAACTAGTGTGTGGGCCCGCTAAGGTCAACACTACCCCGGGTCCCCGATACAAGTCGGAATGAGTTGAAATTCGAACCCGACTCAAATAACCCCAAAATAATATAATAAATAAATAAATAATTCCAAAAAAAATTTAAAGTGGAAAATTACCAAAATACCCCTATTCATGAAGAAGAAGAGAGAGAGAGCAAAGTCTACTACTCGTCAGCGACACACAACTTGTTAAGGGTGCCTTCCAGCTTTGCAGTTGAGCGCTCGATTCTCAGTTTGACTCGACGTTCAGCTTCCTGGGATAACCTCTCCGAGTCCTTCAGATGTGTATGAGCCTGCCAGTTTTCTTCTAATTTCTTTAATACTCCCTTAAAAGCAGCGGAGGCTCGCGTAACTTCATCGGTCTCCTTCCAGATCTTCTCAATCTTCTAACGAGTGGCTTGGAGCTCAGTCTCCAGAGATGTTAGCCTAGCCTGGAGTTGGAGAAGCTGCTCGTTAGTTTCGGCCATAGCCCGAGTAATGGTCTCCTCATGAGTAAAGAAAGTCTCTCCCTCCCGGCTCAGCTTTTCATACTTGAGAGATAGCTCCTGGAGGTCCTTCTCCAAGGAGGGCTTGGTCGTCTCTTGAATAGTTTTCACCTTTTCTACGACTGATACAAGGAAAGCACGTTCCTGCTCCACCACGACAGACACATCAGCTTGCCGCAGTTTCTGCAACGAGATTAGGCACTGATTAGCCTCTGCCAGCTTGTGCTCCAAAAGGACAACCACCTATTCTCCTCCCGGAAGCATCTTCAACAGGACAATTTGGCCTTGGGTGCAGTGGTGGGCCACGGCAAATAGTGTCCCTCTCCTTAAAGCAGCCTCGACCCCCCGTTTCAAATGACGATAAAAGCTTTCAACTATGTCCCTTGACGATTCGTCCAAGTTCTCTAGGGAGGACGGTGTCGAAGGGATAGCACCTAAGGAAGTTGAAGGCATCTAGGAAGGAGGCACACTTGAGCTTGATGACCCTGTCAAAAAGGAAACAAATTTCGAGCAATGAGACTCCCGCACAGCAGTGATCTCCTCTTTTGTAACCCGAAGAAGCTGAAGACTAGACAGAGCTTCCAGTTCAGTCTCCGGAGAAGAGGCAGCTTCAAACAACCCTACGCCTACCGATGCTGGTATAGGAACCATCGTCTCTGCCGTTGGTGGTAGAAGAGGCTCGAAACTCGGCTCAGTTGGGTTTTTTTTCGATTTGGAGGAGGGGAGGTCCATTTCTTCTCTTCGGCAGGAGGTCTGCCCCAACGTCGTTCTCTATCCCCTCATTTGTAGTCATATCCACTATCGCTAGCGGAGAGGCAAGGCCTGTAGGTCCAGAACAACCAACCATCAACTTGACTCGAAGGATATGAAGAAGGAGCGAATGAACCTCCTCGTCGGTAAGAATATAACATAGCTTACCAGGGGAGGGTGGAGGAGTCCGTGACTCGCTCTAGATAGTCATGATTCTTTCTACTGTCCCCATATCCCCTTCAATAGCAACAGCCGAATCACCTACATTTGTCGCTCCAGTCCCGGTCAATCCAAAGGGAGGTGAAGCTGAGTTGGTTACGACCAATCGTAACCCCGCAGCCACGACATTTGAGTCTATAAAACTGGCGCCTCCTTCGACCAGAGTGCTTATAACTGGAGAAGTCTCGAACGCAACACTGGGATCCAGAGGGTTTATGTCTTCAACAGTCTGCACGAAAGAAAGAGAGAGAAACAATCAGATAAGATACCAGAAGTAACGTGGTAGTCGGCCAGAATGAAACTTACCTCCGGGAGGGCTTCGGTATCACCGCCCTCTCCCGCAAGATCAGAACCTCGAATCTTAAACGCAACCTGCTTTTGAGAACGAGTCCAGTTAGCAACGGATGGTCCGCGCTTACTTCGTTTAGGCGAAGGGCTCGACACAGGGGAAGGCAGGCACGTCACCAGAGTAGTCGCAGGAGGCGACAGATCATTGCACTCATCGTCCTCTTCTGTATCAGTAGAATCGGAATCAGAGATTGCAACGGCCTTCATCTTCCTCACCCTGTTCCTCTTTTTGGACCCCTCATGCTTTTCCGCTGGCCTAGTACCAGTTATAAAACTTGTACTCGCATCAAAATTGTGGGGAGGCCCATTCACGGAGACGTGGTAGAGGGCTGCCATGTACAAGATACGCACTAAATCTCTAGTATCAGGAAGAGAGAAGATAGTCTAGGTACAGACAGCACTGTAATAATTCTAGGCCCGAATACCATCTAGGACGCTGCCCTCATAACCTAAGGAGGGACTCGGGTTATCTAAAAATAATTGACAATACCCGAATTGTCTAGAATATCGGCAGGGCAAATAAGGTTCCAAAAAGGCAACGTTGCGGTTGCGGTACACCAGATGCGCAGGACGGATATTCTGCAACCAACGGAACATCTTCTCAGATAAAACCTGGGGCACGACACTGCCATCGAGATGAAGATGCCTCGTTTCCTCATCAGTAAAAGGCAGGATCGACCCAAAGAAGGAATAGTTATCCACCCGTGCAAGCATAACACGGGATTCGGGCGTGGTCGAACAGGTCCAAGGCATATCATGATATTGATAAATGAATGCATCGTGAATCGTCGCATTCCCCTCAGGACCAGGTCGCATCAGAGAAGGGCAGTGCATTAACAGCCATCCCATCAGATAATGATAGGGTAGCACAATACGGTTGAAATTCTTCGTGACATCACGAGCTATCATTTTGATCGAAAATATACGAAGACCCCGATGGATGCTGCACACCATGGCTGGGAATAAAGCTAACCTGCCTCGGAAGACTAACTTGTAAACCCCCTAAATTTCTACTTTAATTTTTTTTATATAAATTGAGTATTTAAAATTTTTACTTGGTATTTGTACGTCGTATAGTCGTATTATACGTCGCGTACGAATTTGCCGTATGGGACGTCGCGTATGAGTTCGCATTTTCGTATGTCTCGTCGAGTGCAAATATGTACGAGGTACATATTTTTGTAAAAATATTTTATTTTAAAAAGCTTGATTTTTCAAATTATGAATAATAAATATTTTCGATTACTTAAAGTTGTAAAATGCATCGCATTTGGAATTTCCAAAACCTATTTTACATCATAAAAAGGTTATATAAATAATAATTTGAAAACCATATTTTATGCAAATATTTATTACATATGTGGAGCATAAATTTTTATTCGTATCTAATGCTATTTTCGAAATTAATTAATATTAATAATTTATTATTCAAAAAAGTATTTTAAAATAGTGTTTTGATTTAAATTTAAGTGATCATGATAATTTACATTTGAAAAGATTTTATTTTTTCATTTTAAATAGGTTTTAAAATAGTATGTAGCTATATTGGATTGGATTTGATCCAATTATTTATTTGAACTAATTATGATAATATCTACATGTGATTTAATCAATTTGAATTAAAATTTATATTATCCATTGGGGTTTTAATCAAATCCCAATCGTTATCCTAATGGAAATTTCCACCTCCTATATAAGGAGAGGTACTCTTCCATAGTTTCAACCAACCAAGCATAGTATGTACATCGTGTCCGTGTCGCTAACCCTATCCAATATATTTTTCCTTCTACATATACAAGTTAACCCTCGTCTCGTCCGACAAACCCGGACCTCGACTCCATCCTCGTGTCCCACACGACACGATAGTCTTTTCGACCACCCTAGCTCTAAAACAAATCACACAGACCCCCTCTCCATGTCGCTGCTCTGCCCGACAACTCTCCGCCACCATGACATCATCATCTTCACCACCACCATCGCCCCGATGGCCAAAATGCAGCGACCACCCTCTCCCCGACCTCTTCTTCACCATAACCAACACCATCACCGCCATCGTCTCCCGAAAATCTGGCCAAACCACCCTGCCACCACCGGCGTAGCACCAACCACCCTCTCCATCTATAATACCCCTGCCTACAGCCGCCACCGCCAACCCGCGGGTCTTCGGCAAACCAGCCAGCGGCCGTGCCTCAGAAATTCACCATCCCCACCACTTCGAAATCCCCAAATAACAAAAACCAAAAAAATGACTCACCTCCGCCAGCGATTCCTTCGCGTATCCCCGTGTCCCCGCTATCGAGTGAACCAGTACCGTTGCTGCTGCCTTCTCGCGGGAGCGGCTGCCCTCGTCGAGCTCCGCCGGGTGCGACAGCTCTGACCGCATCCCCATGTGCGCCGAGAGCCGCTCATCTACACCGTCGGCGACTCCTTCCGTCGCGTCCTTCCTCATCCTCTCGCCCAACGGGGGTGCCCGAGCCGCCGTCGCACGCGTGCGCAGCCCCTGCGCGCGTCCGTCGTGCTTCACCCACGCGGCCCGCTTTCCCTCCGGCCGCCTCGTCCCCTCCGACTAGCGTCGGCGACCGCCCTCTGGTAATCCCCTCCATCTTCTCTCCGCCTCTATGCCGCTTCCTCCTTCGAGCCAGCACCTTCTCACGCCGACGTCTTCGCCGCAGGTCAGAGCCTTCCGCCACGTTGCGCCCGACCTAGCTGCGCCGGAGAATCAACCCTCTGGTAATTTCCCCTCTTTCTTTCTCTCATTTTTTCTTACATATCCATTTCTTAATTCAAGAGAGAGGACAGAATTGGGTTATATGGGTTATATATTAATCAATTATTTATTTAATTAAGGTTATACTAATTATTATTAGTAACAATAATGCTTTATTAGTATTAATATTAAACATCATTTCTTGTTATTTGGTTATTAAATATTGCTATATTTATATCAAATATTTTATATTAATATTTTCTAAAATGTATTTGTAGCTAAAATATATCCTAGGCTTCGACTCTACGTATTTCAATTTGGAATTTGAAGGTATATATATATATATATTTAAAAATATATATATATATATATATATATATATATATATATATTTTTTTTTATTAAAATATATAAAATATATATATATATATATATATATATATATATATATATATATATATATATATATATATATATTCGTTAAAAATAGTTTCCTAGATTATTCATATATTTATCTAAAATTTATTCAATTAATAAAATACAGTTTCTAATAATAAATAATGTTTTCAAAAATAGTTATAAATATTTATAAAATTCTTACGATCAAATCTTTGATGATGGCTAACCGAATAATCATATTCTCTCACGAAGTCGGACCCTTTCGCAACGACCATAGCTATTGGACTATTGGGACATGGCAGAACACCGCACCACACCAGACGACTCACAGGCAAGATACCTTGCCATTTTACTGCTTACATTTAGTTGTATTTTATTATTCAGTTATTGTTTTTATATTTCCAGTTTATTATTTTGCATGTGGACCTAGAGTTAAGGGACTACCGTCAAATTTAGTGTGTCTCATTGACTTGTCACAATTTTACACGAGTTGTGTGTGAGAGTTGTGAGTATCATATAGAGGTCACTTGCGTGTGGGCTGATCCCCCGTGCGCATGCGTAGAAATAACTGTCAATAGATGCATGTTAGATGACTTGACTGTTATCTATTATAAAATAGTATGGTGGAAACGACAAGTTTTTGTGTGTCATGGTTACGACACACATATAGTATCATTGGGGGGGATGGGACAGCTACTAGCGTAGGGGCTACATTTATTTTTAAACATATTTGGGAGATACTGTCTCGGATGAGCGCTACGTGTTACCCGGCCGATAGTGTCTCGGATGAGCGCTACTTGTTGGCCACTCTTTATTACTTGCTTGCATGAATCTGTTACAGCCCCTACGTAGAACGTTGTCCTCAAAGTGCATATCACTTATATGGTTAGGGACCAGTTGTGTTGTAGTTTTGTAGTGGTTATATTTGCAGTTATAATGGCATGTTCTTCCTGTATCTTGCTACATCTCTCTGAGGACATAGTGATTTCTCCAGGTGTGTTTTGTGACTTACTGTAGGTGCTCTAGCTAAGGCCATGACTAGCGCTCTATTCCGTCATGATGATTGCCCTTGGACTCGTCAATTGCTTCGCTCGACCAAATCAGTTATTTGTATATTTCTTTCTTATTTAAACTTGTTGGTAGTGGATATGTCTCCGCCCAACGTTTGTACAAATGACTATTTAATTATATAATTAAACTTCATATTTATGGATGGGATTTAGTTTGAGCATGGCTTTCTATATTTTTCAGCTTTTGTATACATACGAGCCTTTCATTTACTCGTATGTATACAGCTGGCATGATACGTATCTAGTCCCAAGTATTTTGGGACTGGGGCATTACATATTTTTGTGGTGGCCCATGCAGGTTTAGTTTGTCGTTTCAGTTACATGACTGTACCGGACGAGCCTACAATATAGGATTATAGTTTAGAATCTCATCCACCTACTTGACATCCTTTCTTGACTTCCAAATTTTGAACCCTCAATCGACTCCCTTGAATTGTATCTTGTTTGAGCTCTTTCTACCGTAATTCTTATTTCCACACTTGATAGGAAGATGACTACACTAATATATGCTCATAGGTCAACCACATGGCTAGAAGGATTACATTGACAACTAGTATGCATTGAGATCCTATTTGAGTTATAAAGATATGAGGATAAGAGGGACCATATTTTCAAGAAGTATAAACTTATAGAGTAGTTAATTCCAAGTTGGGTAGTAGCAACATTAATAACTTTGAAGGATTGTTAGAATTTTATCTAGAAAATGATAGTGGAATTTATATACAATTGAGAAAGGAAATTGAATTGATTTTTGAGTTTTGATTTTTGAAGGTCTTTGAAAAAATATTTATGATCCTGTGAATTATGGCTATACATCCTTGAAGAGATATAAAGATAGTTGAAAAGAATTTTTTTTGCTGTAAGATTCATGAGAGCGATTGATAAAGCTTGGTAAACTGCTAAGGTTTTAAATTGGGTTGTATGGTTTACAGTTAATAAGTTCATGAAATTTTGAATTTCAAGTTTGAAGTAATGATATTGAAATTCTGGTTTAAAATATTTGGAAGAAATGGACACGATTGTTGAGAAAATTTTCAAATTTGAAATCGTGTCATTTGATTGAGGATTTACAAATCTATTTAGATTTTGGGTTTAAAAAGTTGTGATTATAGATATCAAATTTTGGTAAAAAAATTTGAATATTGAGTTTAAAAATGGAACTGCTAGTATTAAATTTTTGGAAAAGTTACTAACGACGTGATTTTGATTGATTAAAGGAATCGCCATTTAAAAGTTGAGACTATGTTTGAATGACTTAGAATTGGAGTTATTATTGATGAGTGCATAAAATATTGAGGAGAAAAAATTTAGAATGTTCATGATATGCTAAGGATTTAACTTGAGGATTTTTGAGAAAATTTTGGAGTTTTAAAGTTATGAAAAAATATTAAATTTTTTATAGATTCATGGTTTATGAACTCTTGAGTTCGAAGGTTGGAGTGAAAATGTTAAATCTTGAAAAAGTTAGTAGTAACGGGATAAATGATCACCTGAAGAATTTTGGAAGGGATTAAACTTTTAATCATGATTAAATTAGACGGCTTGGAGTAAATACAAATTATGGTTGTTCATTTTGGAAAATTATTTAGAAACTCTTTGAAGGAAACTTGGGTTTTAAATTTTAATGATAGGCCGCCAAGATAACCCTAATGGGTTAGAAGAATCCCACACTAAGTGCCATATCCCTCATGGCCATGATAGTAGTATAAACGCAAGTGTTGTTAGTCATCTACAAAATCATGTGGTTATATTTCAATCTTAACTCACTCGACATTCCCTCAGATCTAGATTTTATCGTAACTATCTAACCATTTGAAACTTGAGAAATGATTAGATTGTTCCTTGATCATACTCCATCTAAGTAGCTATCATATCTCTAGAAACTGTATTCCTAACTTATGTTACCTTGATCTACTAGAATATGAGTTATCTTTATTTCATGCTTTAACTTGGTCATTTATTTTGTGCGTTAATCATTACCTCATGAACTCCCACTTTCTATTTTAAATTCTTTTATGTCCTTTACCGTGACTTGGATATTTGGAGCACAACACTAGACTTTTTCAGCCCACAAATTTTATATGCAAGACCTAGATGAGCTCACCTTCATGTAGGTATACCACGTGCCACTAAAACACGTCTTCTTGTACACTACTTTCATGATATGACTTTTGGGGCAAAAAGACTAAACTGTAACCTTTACCATGATACCGATATATTTATCGACCATGGATCTCGACTCAATTCCTTCAACCCAATACGTGATTGTGTTCTACTTAATTCCTTAAATGCGTAGCCTGTGCTTATTGTTAACCCGTGCCTTTTAATTTTGTGCATTATCTTAAATTGCTTAGGCCCATAAATTTTAATTTGTTGCAATAATTAGTATTTATTATCCAAACCCTATCACGACCATTGAGCCTAACCAATACTTTCTTCTAAATCATTTGATTTTCTCTTCAAAATTTTTATTTTGCTCTGCTATTATTCATGCAACCTTGCTCTTGTGATTCCTTGGGCTTAGATAGAGATTTGATCATGACACCCTTTGGTTAGACATGGGCTAGATTGGAGGGTATCATAAAGGAGATTAGTAGCTAAATCAAGTAAAATGATACGTGATTATGAGAATTAGTTAAATGTGCTATTTGATTAAGAGGTGTGATATTATGTTTTGGGAAGATCAAAGGATAGTATATTTACGAGTGCCAAAAAGGTTTGAGATTAATCCAAAGTAGAAATAAATTTTATGTTGGTGCATAAGGGATAAAACTTTCTTTACGTTGAGAAACAAGTGTAAACTTTCTAGAAGAGTTTGACTTTTAACTTAATTGAATTTTTCTTGAAATTTCAAAGGGAATTAAAGCTTGAGGAAATATGCATGTTTATGTTGGAAAAAGGGAGGTTAGATATTCGCCTAGTATTAACTTTTGAGGTGATTATGAACGACAAAGGCTATTTGGGAAAAAAAATGTATATGGAATATAAACTTGGGGATAGAATTTTGAAAATCTTTTTTCAATGATTTAAGATTTGGTCTTTCTATGATGGTTATGAATACAACTTTCGTGATGAAGATAGAAGTGATTTTAATTGATTGAAGGATTATTATGAAGGACAAAATTCGATTTGAGGAAAATACTAGAAGTAGATTAAAAATTTGAACGTTCTAAAAATCTATCGTTAAAGGTTGCATTTAGAACATGAATGTAGTTAGAGATTAAAAATCTATGTGAGTAAAATTTTGAAGGTTAATGATTGAAAAGAAAATAGGTTTGAAGGATTAAAGGATTTATGGAATATAGATCTTGATAAAATAGAAGTAAGATTGAATATAGAAAGGCCTTGATGATTATGCCAAGAATCATGACAATATTAAAAATAAGTTAGATTTTGAATATATTGTAAGATCGTGGTGGAAGAGATTCTTGCCTATTTTGAGTACACATTTTTTTGATCAAAATTGATAGTTGTCATGAGATATCTTCCAAATCATACCCATGAATTCATTTTCCTAGCTATCGTAATACTCGATTATTCGAAAATCAATTTCATTATATGCCTTTTAACTTGATCAAATTTCTATTGCCTCAACCCTACCTACCCTATATATTCCTAAATTTTGAGGACGAAATTCTTTTAAGTTGGGTAGGATGTAAACTTCCTAAATTTCTACTTTAATTTTTTTATATAAATTGAGTATTTAAAATTTTTACTTGGTATTTGTACGTCGCATAGTCGTATTATACGTCGCGTATGAATTTGTCGTATGGGACGTCGCGTATGAGTTCGCATTTTCGTATGTCTCATCGAGTGCGAATATGTGCGAGGTTCATATTTTTGTAAAAACATTTTATTTTAAAAAGCTTTGTTTTTCAAATAATAAAAAATAAATATTTTTGATTACTTAAAGTTGTAAAATACGTCGCATTTGGAATTTCCAAAACCTATTTTACATCATAAAAAGGTTATATAAATAATAACTTGAAAACCATATTTTATGCAAATATTTATTACATATGAGGAGCATAAATTTTTATTCGTATATAATGCTATTTTCGAAATTAATTAATATTAATAATTTATTATTCGAAAAAGTATTTTAAAATAGTGTTTTGATTTAAATTTAAGTGATCATGATAATTTACAATTGAAAAGATTTTATTATTTCATTTTAAATAGGTTTTAAAATAGTATGTAGTTATATTGGATTGGATTTGATCCAATTATTTATTTGAACTAATTATGATAATATCTACATGTGATTTAATCAATTTGAATTAAAATTTATATTATCTATTGGAGTTTTAATCAAATTCCAATCGTTATCCTAATGAGAATTCTTACCTCCTATATAAGGAGAGGTACTCTTCCATAGTTTTCAACAAACCAAGCATAGTATGTGCATCGTGTCCGTGTTGCCTACCCTATCCACTATATTTTTCCTTCTACATATACAAGTTAACCCTCATTTCGTCCGAAAAACCCGGACCTCGACTCCATCCTCGTTGTGGACACACACAAAAAAAGAAGAAGAAAATGCTGTCTTTTCTTTTTATTGGCGCAAGACACCACAAATCGAGTACGCCTGAGAGATCCTGCGCTGAGGATCCCCGAGTACAAAAAGAAAAATTATGGAGAATGGGACGATGGAGATCGAGCGGCAGTTGCTCCTTTACTCTGTTGACACTCCGATTACAAAAGTGGGAGAAAACCTAAGAAAATTGCTAACTCTCAGCTCACTGGCAAAAAGTGTAGCAATTGGCTCTTAAAAATGCTCTCCGTTCTGTCTGTTGAAGAGGGAAGAAGCCCCCCTTTTATAGTTGTTCTTGGGCTGGAATGATGTTATGCGCCCACATGAAGAGACACGCTGGTTCTTACGTGGGTGCATGGTCCTGCTTTGGGCCCATAGTTGTAGACGCATACAGGCTGCGAGATCGTGGGTTGGTCGTGGTGTTGACGTGGCTGCATGCTTTGGCGCATGACTGCTCGTGGAGACTGACGTGGCCATGTGCTTCGGTGCACGTTTTGATCGTGGCTTTGGCTAAGTCAGGCTTGGGTGCATGGTGTTATACTTGGTGCATGGAGCTTCATTTAGTGGGCGCATGGAGTCGAACTGACTGGGCGCCTGGAGCTGCTTTGACTTGGGCGCATGGGGCTGTGTTTGCTGAAAATTTTTATGCTTCTACAGGACCCCCTTCAAAGTTTTCGACACTTGAGCAAGTTCGAAATACTTTGAAAGAAGCATGGTTCGGCTTATCGGGAGGCAATGGACGCATAGTACGGCTATTCCCCTGGGCGCATAACATTTTGGCTAGCCTGTCAGGGAGATACGACTGTTGAGATTTGCCTCGAAATTCGAACTAACAGATTCATCGGAACAGAATTTGAAGCGATCCATCCTTCATATGCCATCCACGTCAGCAAGAGACAGTCGTATAGTATGCACAGAGCTGGTCCTTCATGTAGGCGCATACACCATCGTAGGCGCATAGGGTATGTGGGCGCATAGGAAGTGGCCTGTGCCTATAAATAGACCCTGGAGGAGAGAGAAAAGTTTATTATTCCTTTTCTCTTTGAAATTTTTCAGAATACTCTTCGCCTTCTTCCTTTGAGAATCATGTCTCCCATGGCCGCCAAGAGATTTACGAAGGGCAAGGGGGCTACGTCGAGTAGCTCTTCTCCTGCGGCGGAGTCCGCATCAGTCCAGGACCCAATTTTGTGTAAGGGCGTGCTTCAAAAAATGAAGTCTCGAGCGTTAATTTACGACGCTCGGACTTCTCTTCTGCCGGAGCGCTTGCGCCTAGGGCAACATACTTCTGTCAGTATTACTATGCGCCCACAGAAGTCATGCACCAATACTGTAGTGTGCCATGCGCCTACGTGTTGCGATGTTTATGCGCCCTTTAAGCTGTGGCACACTATGCGCCTACTAACTGTCCGTGTGTTATGCGCCTAAATGTTTTTGTATTGGGCGCATATCCCTTTGGGCGCATAGCCTTCTGGGCGCATAACAATCCTTCAGAACTTAGTTTTTCTGTGATTTTTCTAAGTCTGATTGTCTTCCTGCCTTTACAGTGAACATGTTTGTCCCAGGCTACCATGACAGTCAACGCTTCTGCCCGTTTAGAAGAGCAGATGGCGAGGTTAGAGGGGGAGCATCAGAGTTTGATCCTCTTTGAAGATGAAGCCGCTCGCCAAGAAGAGGCACGATGCCGAGCAACTGTGAAATCTGAAGCCGAGATTGCTGCTCTAAGGGATAGCATAAACCGTCTGTGTATCCCGTAGACTTTTGTAACCCCTTTTTTTGGCCGTCACGGCTCTTGTACCCTTTTTTCGTCTTCTGATAGACGTTTAAGTACTGAATAAAGAATCTTTTCAGAAGTGAATATGGTTTTGTGAAATATCAATGCTAGAGGTATTGTGGACGTAGCGAGGATATTTCTGGTGGGTATTCCGCTAGGGAATTTTGTGTAGACCTATTATCTGTTTTTTATTCGAATGATTCGAATATAGATAATAAGTTGAGTGAAGCTGCTAGTAGAGGTAATATGGATGTAATAGCACAGGGTGTTCTATATCTGACCAGAGGTAATATGGACGTGGAAAGATATATAGCTTTAGGGAGGAGTGGATAGTTCAGAGGTAGTGTGGACATGACTATCTTTGATGAATGCTTTGCTCAGAGGTTATGTGGACGTGGCCAAACGTCTGATCATTCCGCTGGGGAAATAATTATCGAAAAACAATTCAGAGGTAATAGGACGTGATTTGTTTTCGTCAAACCGAATTTGGACGGAGTCAAAAAACAGAAATGATTCCACTGGGGAAATATTTAGAGGACCTATTATCCAGGGCGTATTCAAGACTCTTGAAATACGAATAATAGTTAGATAGATTATTTTTTTGTTTTTTGAATCATATAAACATCGCACTTTATATTCACATGACTGAATGTATGTGAACATTACGTAAAAGAGGTTACACATAGTATCTCTTTAGGAACTTGTCGTTGATAGGCATCATGAGCAAGTCACCGTCAGGCTTGGTCAGCCGATAAGCACCGTTAGAATACACCGATTCTATGTCGAAGGGACCTTCCCATTTAGGCTAGAATTTTCCTTTTGTTTTGTGTGTCATAAACATCGGTCTTCTTACTGCTAGGACCAGATCGCCGACTTGGAAGATCCTTTTCTTCACCTTTTTGTTGAAAGCTCTGGAAAGGCGTGCTTGGTATAGCTCAATACGTTGTTGAGCTAATAGGCATTTTTCGTCTAGCGCTTCGAGCTCTTGGAGTCGCAGACGGTAGCTTTCTTCAGTAGTCAGCTCGCTGGCTAGGGCTACCCGGAGAGAAGGAATCTGAATTTCTAGGGAAAGAACTGCTTCGCTCCTATAAACCAAAAAGAATGGCATACTGCCTGTTGGAGTCCGGACTGTTGTGCGATAGGCCCATAGACATTCACCGAGCTTCTCGTTCCAATCGTACTTGTTTGAAGACACGAACTTCTTGAAAAGTTTTATAATGGTTTTGTTGAAGGCTTCTGCTAGCCCGTTAGCCGCTGGATTGTAGGCAGTAGAGGCTATGTTCTGGATTCGATTCTTATCGCAGAACCGATAGAACACATGGCTTACAAACTGTAGACCATTATCATGGATGATCCTGTGAGGTAGGTCGAAGCGGTAAATAACGTGATGTTTGATAAAACTGATCACGTTTGATGTCTTCACTTCATTGAGCGGTATAGCTTCCGCCTATTTGGAGAAGTAATCGGTTATAGCTAGGATAAACCGATGTCCTTTGGAGGATGGCGGGCTGATTGGTCCTATCACGTCCATGCCCCAGGCTTCAAATGGCTAAGATGCAGCCGTCGGGTGTAGAAACTCCGAAGGTTGGTGAATGAAATCAGCATGGAACTGGCAATCTCTATACTTCTTTGCATATTCAACCACATCCGCTATCATTGTGGGCCAGTAATAACCCATTCGTTTGAGACGATCTTGTAATTTGGGGCCTGGTTGATGTGCACCACAAACTCCATCGTGAGTCTTCCGGAGTGCATATTTGGCTTCTGTGTTAGATAACATCGTAACAGTAGCCCGTCATAAGAGCATCGGTACAGCATCTTGGTAGCTGTGTCGTAGTAGAATTTGAGGGATCACCTTTCGATGGATACTGCTTCCTTCGGGTACTCGGGGAGGATTCCATAGACAGCATAGTCTATGAAGGAAAATCTCCAGTCTTTAGCGTCGATGTTTGTTTCCACTGTGTAACTGTAATGAATATGTAATGCATCTTTCACACAGAATAATTCTCGACCAGACACTGTAATCGACTGCTAAGTATTGGTATAAACGGTCAAGGAAGCAGTAAGACCGGCTAGAGCATCTGCTTCTATATTCTGTAGTCGAGGCATGTGCTCGATGAAGAATCTAGCGAAAGTAGATGCCAGCTCGATTGTTGCTCGGTGGTAGGAGATGAGATCTTTGTGGCAAACTTCGTAATCCCCTCGGACCTGACTAACTATTACCTTGGAATCGCCGTAAGCCTCTAGATAGTCAACTCTCAGTTGCTTTGCTAGTTGTAGGCTGATTATTAGGGCATTATATTCGGCTACATTGTTGGTGTATGGTTTTACGAGAGAATATACACGATGTATGACCAGATGATCAGGTGACACAAGCACAACGCCTACTCCAGCCACGATGTTCCCTTTGGGCCCTGTTCTTGATGCACCATCGAAAAACATTCGCCAAATGGGGATTTCTTCAGTTGCAGTGTTAGACTCCACCACTTCGTCAGGGATTTCATCGTAGAGTTTGGATGACTCCAGCACCGGATGAGCTGCTAGAAAATCAGCTAATGCTTGACCTTTTACTGCTTTCTGAGGGACGAAGATCATATCGTACGGAGTCAACAACATTGCCCATGTAGCTAAACGGAAATTAAGAGAGCCCGGTTTAGTCATGAGTATTCTAAGAGGGTTGACTTTGGATATAATGTGGATAGTCTGCCCAGACACATAGTGACGTGTCTTCTGGATGGCAAATACTAGTATAAGATATTTTTTCTCTACCGGTGTGTATCTGTGCTTGGCACCCACCATTGTGCGGCTGAGGTAGTAGATTGCCTGTTCATGGCTGCCTTCGTTCTTCTGAGCTAAGAGGGCGCCAAGAGAATGATCCATGGCACGGACATATAGTAAGAAGGGCTTTCCCATTATTGGGGCTACCAGTACTGGAGGGCTTGTAAGATATGCTTTGATGTCATCGAATGCCCGTTGATATTGTTCAGTCTAGACAAAAGATACGCCTTTCTTTATGAGCTGAGTGAATGGTTGACACCTTCCAGAGAGGTTTGAAATGAATCGTCTGATGTAAGCTAGTCTTCCTTGTAGTCCGCATAGCTTTTTGAGGTTTCTTGGAGGATACATGTCGAAAATAGCCTTCACTTTCTCTGGGTCCAGATGTATACCCTTTGAAGTGATGACGAAACCAAGGAACTTGCCACTCGAGACTCCCAGAAAAGACTTGGTTGGATTCATCTTGAGTTGGTGTGCACGCATTAGTTCGAACACCGTTCTCAAGTCTTGGAGGTGGTTGCCCTTGAGACGACTTTTGACTGCAATATCGTCTACGAAGCACTCCACGGTTTTGCTCAAATGATCACAAAAAATTGTGTTCATGGCTCGCTGGTATGTTGCTCCTGCATTCTTCAATCCAAAGGGCATCACCGTATAGTAGTATACCCCCAACGGTGTTCGAAAAGATGTGTGCTTTTCGTCGTCGAGGAACATCTTGATCTAGTTGTAGCCTGAGAACCCATCCATGAAGGACATCTATTCGAAGCCGCAAGTGTTGTCGATCATTACGTCGGTGATCGGTAGAGGGAACTCGTCTTTCAGACATGCAGAGTTTAAATCATGGCAGTCGATACAGACTCAAACTTTACCGTTCTTTATCATGACTGGAACGATATTGGCAACCCAGTCGGGATGTTGTGCCTCGCGAATGAATCCACTGGCGATAAGCTTTTTGACTTCATTCTCGATGGCTTCCATGACGTCTGGTCGAAATTGCCGTTGTTGCTGTTTTACTGGCTGAGCTTTAGACGAAATATTCAGGCGGTGCATGATGACTTTAGGGTCCAAGCCTGACATGTCTTCATAGCTCCATACGAAAACGTCGATGTATTCTCTTATAAGCTGTATAAGAGACTGGCGTTCATCGTCAGATTAGCTTTTGCTGATGAAGATTGGTTTGAAGGATGCTTCATCCCCTAGATTGACTTGGATGACTTCGTCTTCGGTAGGTGGTTCACGTTGTTCAAAGCACAGCTCCCATCTGGTGTCCATCTTTTGAGCCTATTATTTGAGTTCGATTGATTGGACATCGTCTGTAACTTGGTCGACGAAAATCATGTGGACAGACAAAGTTGCTTTGAATATGTCGCCGATGCTAGAGTCTGAGTCCCAGAGGAAGGAATCAGAAGAATGAGAACAACGATCAGCTTCATCATCTGATCTTTTGGGAGGTGTTGGAGGAGAGACATAGCCCAAACCAATACCGTTTCGTTGGTAGTAGTTTTCGGGTTTGCCGGAAGGCATAAAGTATCGAATTGGCAACCGTCGTCCTCGGCCATAATTTAGCCCTTCGTCGTTTTTGATGTTATATCCCATATTCTGGATGATATTCTTGGCCTGCCAACTATACCAAAAAAGTTGCATCTTTTCAGAGTCATAGTCAGCTTCTGTGTTGTTCTTGGGAGGAGTAGAGTCTGGAACGAACTTTCTCTCGCCAATTATACGACCGAAGATGATTAGCTCTTCATCTTTCTTTCTGGCTGGAATGATGAAGTAGTGGATATCTTCTGGATAGACTTTTTCCCGTAGGTGAGGCGTCGTGACCGGCATGCAGAGGTGTGGTTTTATGCCGTTCTCTAGGGCGTATATCGTATCTATGTAGTAGTTTACAGATTGATAGACATCAGAGTAATTCGAAGATAAACCTTTACTAAGGAAATACGCAAGTTCTTCTTCAGGGATAACATCATCTGCTGAAGGTGCATTATTCTGAGTATTGATATATTCAATGAGAGAGTCATCATCTGGAAGAGGAGCCACAGTCTTGGCCGAGTTTACCACATAGGGTAATTCTTCAGGATTGGGAGGATGGACATCATTAGGTTCCCCCTTGGGTATTTTGTTGAGAGTGATGGTCAATGGTTTAACTTTGTCGGGTTTCTTCTTCTTCACTCAGATTGTGAGAGGCTTCGGGGTACTTTTTGGAGTAGTACGTCCCTTAACTCAGACAATCAGGGGACCATCGTTGGGGGATGGAGGTGCTTCAGCTTCATTGTCAGCTTCATTGCCATCATCCTTGGAGGGTTGAGATTGGTAAAGTACCGAATCTTCATAGTAAGCTTCGATGCCCTTGAAAGGATTGACATCAGCAAACTCTGTCTTCACGACACCGTCGCTGTTGACGTACTTGAAGCACTGGTGAAGTGTGGAAGGGACAATCATGTTCTCATGTATGCATGGACGTCCCAGCAAGATGTTGTAGGATACATTGGCATCGATCACATAGCAGGAGACCTCCGTTCGGAGATCACCGATCTGGCATTTGAGACGGATCTTGTCCAGCGGATGGCTTCGACCAGCATTAAAAGCCATGATAGTTGTGTTGGTTGCAGATAGCTTGTGCGGAGGAATTCCCAGGATTTGAAGCAAGCTTCTAGGAATGATGCTGAGGGAGGATCCGGGATCGATGTGCATGCGGTCCACCTTGATCGCCCCGATATACCCTGTATAGTACAGGGGTCTATCATGACGATTATTTTTGAGTAGCATATCCTCCTGTGAGAAGGTGATGTTGGGTACCACTTCCATAGTACTGTGACAGTGGGGGCAGGAGACAGGATCTTCAGCGGAAGCTTTGACCTCAGTGAGGTAAGAGTCAGCATGTAGAAATGCCTCACTTAAGGCCTTCCGTATTTCTTTGGAGAGTCGCAACAGATCGAACAAAGACAACCTGGCGGGTGTATTGGCTAGCTGAGCCAGTATGTCAAAGTTGTTGGGTCGATCCATGCCTTCTGGAGCTGGCGCCTTTAGAGACTTGTCAAACCGCGTCTCCTTCTGCTTGGATGTGGTTTGAGGCTTGGACGGGCCGGCTTTTGAGCTTGTAGGGGCACCAGTAGCTTAAGAAGGCAGTGCTTCTTCTTGTACATGATCGTACGTTCGAAGATAACTCTTCTCCGATCGTGTCTCGCCAGATAGGACCTCGTAGATGGGGGAGGATACCATGTGGCATGGCTTAAACTTCTTGTACCTTCTTGCTTTGGGAGGTGCTACCCACTGCGTCACTTCTTGGATAAGGTCCGGATGGACCCACATGATCTCACCACATCCATTGTGAGTGGGACCAAGGTTGAGTTGCGAGCTGGTGGTAGGTTGACGACTTCCATCGTTGTCTTGGGGATCGAGACCACGCCGTCTGGGACTTCTGTAGGAGAAAAGTCGCCAAACTGAAGAGAGATCATGTTAGCAGATACGACCTAGTCTTCAGCTTTGAGATTGATCACTTGGCTGTCGATAAGCTGTTGTATCTTCTTTTTCAGGATGATGCAGTCCTTGGTGGAGTGATGCACGTACTGATGGTAAAGACAGGACTTGGGATCATTGAGTTGGCTCACCTCTGCAGGACGTCGTGGTGGGGGCAATGTCAGCTTATTACCCTTCGTCAATGTGTGGAAGATGGTTATGACATCGTCTTCATCGAAGGAGAAGGTCTCCTTAGGCTTGTCGGAGGCGCCTTGAGAATTGGAAGCTCCTTTAGATGTGTCGACCTTCAGGACTTCTTTCCCTTTACCCCCACGAACAGGGATAGTCTGAGGATACTTGCCTTTGTCCTCAGATTTGTGGGTCTTCAGCCCCTGTAGTTCCAAGTTAGGAACATCATTTTCAGCAGCATCAGTGGCCCCAATGAAAGCGGGCCATGTATCATATTTATGTATACCTAGACAAAACTTTATTGTAGGAAGGAAGTTATGTCGACAAGTATCCATAAGTTCTGAGTCTGGTATGCCGAAGGGCATCTTCAGTACTAGTCGTCTGACGCGTTCGATAAAGTCAATGACAGATTCAGTCTTCCTTTGCTTAGTCTCGATAAGAGTGGACATACTAACTTGCATGCCACTCTTGTAAAACCTGTTGAGGAATAACCTCTCTAAGTCTTTGAATGAATTGATACACCCGTCAGGCAGACTGCAGAACCATTCGAAGGCTACCCCCTGCAAGGTGCGAATAAATTGCTTTGACAGGAATGGATCATCTTGGGACAAGTGCAGATTTTGCGTATTGAAGTACGTCATGTGCTGACGAGAAGAAGTAAAGCCGTCGAATGAGTTCAGCGTCAGCAGCTTGTAGTTAGGAGGGCAGGTAGCGTTCTCCCACTCAGGGGGACACGGTTGAGATATTTCCATCTTCTGTAGCTCGTCTTTGTGTGAGATGGTATCGAGGCGAGCAACCAGGGAATCAATTGCATCCTGTTGATTGAGCAGGTGTTGGAAAACAGCCGCTGAGCGGTTATCAGGTATTGTCGGCGAAGGACCACCCCCAGTATTTGTAAGATTTGGAGGAGGTACAATAGAATGGGACTCTTTTTGTAGGGTAGAAGGGTTGTTGCTGTGAGCCGGACTAGCGTGGGCTGAGGAATTTTGCTGAGGTGGAGGAACAGCTCCAGCAGCTTAGACTGCCATGATACTGGTAAGCATATCAGTCATCTTGGCGAATGCTGTTTCGAAACCCTCTAGCCATTTACTAATCTGATCGCTGGCTTCTTCAGGTCTTTCTCCCTCCGTCATGTTCATAGATAGCATGCAAAGATGAACAGAGGAAGCAGTACAACTGGTGCTGATACTGTCTATCTCCGAGTGGATAAGTCTTTCATCTTCAGGTAGAGGAGGTAGATAGTCGCCATCGGATTCAGAGGGATCATCGTCCTCTGGAAGGCTACCCCCAGTGTGGGGGTCATCTGCTTCACATTCTGAGGGAATGCTACCCTCGGCTTAGGAATCTTCGTCGTCTATACAGAATTTTGTCTTTGATCGAGTGCCCATATATGCTCATTCAGATGTGACAGCCCGTTGGCCATCTGTTGGTAGACTTCGTCTTCTCCTTCTCGAGGAACTGAGAGAGAAGGTTGGGTTGGTAGTCCACCGTCTTTGATTGGGGCTTCCGTAAGGGGGACCCCATGAAGCCATGTTAGATGAGACACATAGTGGCTTCTCGTCGTCAGAGAAGTGTAGCCGTCGAAACACGAACTTTCTCTGAGGCACACTTGTTACTTTGGAGCAACAACAGTTGATAACAATATTAGCGCATGGAAGTGCAATATGAATTGTTATGTTCTCCCTCTCTTTACGCTTATGATTTATCATGTCGCGCAAGTCAGCGGAGGGGAGTTTTGTCTTACAACCCATGTTGCATGCATCGTTGAGCTTTACATGCGAGTTCGTAAGGA
The DNA here is from genome assembly GCA_029216955.1 of Iris pallida. Taxonomy (NCBI): domain Eukaryota; kingdom Viridiplantae; phylum Streptophyta; class Magnoliopsida; order Asparagales; family Iridaceae; genus Iris; species Iris pallida. The sequence goes on from JANAVB010005600.1 coordinate 10,414,968, forward strand.
GAGTAGGCGCATCCAGACTTAGTTCATGTGCAGGGGCAACCCCCACATCTAAGTTTTGTGATGTCCTTGAAGACAGCCCCGTACTATACGTGTTGGGACCTGTATTTTTGCTGTGAGCGCATAGGCCCTGGAGACTGGGCTTGGGCGCATACTTCTTGACAGCATGTTTGAGTCGCCTTGATGTGGGCGCATAGTATGGATCCAGAGAGCCCGGGCGTATAGCCTTGGGCGCATGACTCTGAGTTCCCAACCTGTTGAAGACAGAAGTGTTCTGGTTGGGGCTATGCGCCCAAACACTCCCTTGGGCGCATGGCTTTGGGCGCATGCTTGGTAGAGTAGCACTATTTTCTTCCAGTTCTGTATCCTTCATTCGTGAGCCTCGCCAGGTCTGGCCAGAGGGCCGCACACCCCGATCCTTGGCATCGTAGTGTTTTTCTCTTCCAAGTCTCGAGTGTTGAACACTCTGTTGTTGGTTGTGGAGGGAAGAAGTCACTGGGCTAGTAGAGCCTGAAACGGTGTGAGCCTTCCCCATTTGGGGGACTTCTGTGGCAGAGTCCTGCACCCAGGTGACAGAGTCCTCCAATTGCATATCCGCTATGACACTAGCAGGATATGCGCAGCGAGCCTTCGGAAGCCAAGTCTTGCGAGACGTATTTGGCTTCGCTAATTTTGAGGGAGTTGAGTCGTCCCTCGAGAGCATCTCTTCGAACGCCTGCTGATCAAATTTTACGATCAGCATCTTCTGAGTACTCCCATTTTGTCGGTATCGGATTGCGTCACCACCTTCTCGTCAGAGAAAAAGGTAGTCCCCAGCAGAGTTGCCATTTTTGTCGACACACACAAAAGAAGAAGAAGAAAATGCTGTCTTTTCTTTTTATTGGCGCAAGGCACCTGTCACGACCCGCACCCTAGAGTAAGGGCACGAGACGTGGGTACGTCCAGCCTACGCCGCAGTGTCGGCGGTAGAACGCTGTCCTAGGACACAACATCTAGCAATATATATATCTAGACAGTTTATACTCCTCGAATGGGGGTGACAATTAGCAATAGTAAACTCAATCACAACTAAGGAAGAGATAGCACGATATGAAATAAAACTCAAGGAAATGAAATAGATAAAAGTAGACTAAGATAATCCCAGCAATATCCAACAGATCAAGGTCTCAGATGAAAGAATATATACAACTCATAACTCCAAATAAAGTCTAACTAAAATATGTCTCAAGACTGCATAAAGTAAGATAAGTCTAACTAGTCTAGTCTACGCAATCGGGGTGATCTCCTCAGCTAGAGCTGGGTCCTCCTGAGGGTCCAGCTCGCAGGTGTCATCTAAGGCTGCCCCGTAGTAAGTGTCCAGGCAAGCCTCCTCCTCGTCCTCTGTAATATTTTCAACAGGTCCAGTCAGGATAGGAGCGAGTACAGTATATCTCAACAGATCATAGCAGGTTAGAAAATAGAATCATGCAGTAAAGTAAGATACAAGTACTGAAAGAAGTGTAGTATGTAAATAGAGAGAAAGCTGTAAGAGAAATATCTACTATAAATAGAGAACTATCATGTGACTAGTGAGTCAGAGTACAATATAGACATGTAAATGGCATAGGAGATTCTGATAAGACACTATAGAAGAGATTCTGATAAGATACTACTTGGGTATTATTCACATGTCCATTTCTACTCCCCCGTACCCCTAATCAATACACAAGGATCCAGCCAGGTTATGTTATATGATGCTATGTAACAGCCCCCGAAGGGTAGTAGACCCCGAAGGTGATTGACCCCGAAGGTGATACATAGTAGTCCCATAAATGGGATAAGGATTCTAGGAAGACTCTACGATCATAAGAGTATATGTCGTAAGTGATCAAAGAACCAATGAAGCATATGATACGCCATGTAAGTAAAACGCACAGAACATGTAGTACCTGATGCTCCCTAAGGATAACATCTCAAGAAGGGATCCATATAGTACCAATCCGTGTGACCAACGTGACAGTACAAGAAAAGTAATCTACTGCAGGAAATAATTCTAAACAGGATATGAAATGATCAGAGAATGTACTCGCCTGTATCTGAGTGTCCAATATGAAAAGTACCATCCAAGGAGTGGTGTCTGGCTCCTAATCAGAACAGCACAAGTCACAACAAGTCCAGAATAGTAAAATAGAGTCCTACTATGCATTCTACATGATTCTAGGTCAATCTAGGCCAAAGTCAACTCTTGGTCAACTTTGGTCAACCCTAGAAGTCAAACTAGGTCAACTTAGTCTAATCAAGTCTAAACTCAACTATCTAGGTCTAACAAGTCATGCTAGGCTCTAACAAGTCTATACTAGACAACACACACATTCCAAGTGCCCAATACACCTATCCATATACAACATATATATAGATACATATATTGAATTAACACTATGCATACCTAGGCTAAATACTATATGTATACATATAGATATACATTTCACATATATATAGGCACCTTACCTTCACATAGACACTAATACATACCCTTTCATCACTCACACATATATATAGGTATATGATATACACATGAATATGCATATGGAGAGGGAAGCATGTGTGGACAGGAACAAGTACAGGAATTTAATAGTGCAAAGTGTGTGTGTGTATACAGGGCTTACCCATATATATGCAGGAAATGCAAAACAGTGAAAGAGGGAGGAAAGAGTGTGTGAGATATGTGTGTGTATGGGTGAGGGTAACCTGTGTGTGTGGGTAAACTGTGACAGTGTGTGCATAGGTGAGGGTAATACAAATCATGTGTGTGTATGTGTCATGTAAATCAGTGTGCAGGAAAAATAGTGCAACATTCAAACAGGGAGTGTGTGAACCAGTGTCCATGTATATGTGCAGGAACACCCAAAACAGTGAAGAAAACACACAGGAAAGGAAAACAAATACAGGGTGTGTATGCATGAGTGAGTGAGGGGGAAAACAGAAAATACAATGTGTGAGGTTACAATAGGAAAGGAAATCAAATCCTTAACTAACAGTCTCAGTTTAGAATTAAGAAACCAACCCATTCCTGTTAATCTCAGCTAAAAGAGGAAGGAAATCGATTCAGTAACGCTCAGGTTACAACTGAACTCTGAATTGAGTTCAAAACATCAACACATCTCAGGAAATCGATTTTTCAGTCTTGTAAAATCAGTCCAGACCTATCACTCCTATTTTCGAGTTCAAAACATAACCAAAATCCTCCCAATTTAGCATACAAGTAGATAACTTATAGGTGAACCATATTAGGGATCTAAACATGTGATTTACAGTATTTAAACTAGCTAAAATGATTACCAAAGTTCGAATTTAAAACTGGACATAAACTGAAAATAACATGTATCAGTAAATTAAGGTAATATGAAAATTGATGTTGAAACCAAACTAAAATATGAGTCTAATGGTTGGTAATTGCAAGCAACCCCTATGCACAACCCCACACATCCATTTCGTGTCACCCATGGCCGGACACGGCGTATCCACATCAAGAATTCAAAATGACACACACAGTGCACTGTCAGTACACTGTCTCGTGCACACGTGCACTTGTGTCGTGTGCACTACACAAGACACGAGAGGATCTCGTGGTCATACACATGGGTAGCCCACCTATAGGGCTACCTCATGGGCCCACTGGCCTGTGTCCACGACGTATCAGGGTCGGACACGAGACCCGTATCAGGGGCAAAACAATACTGCACAGTGCAGTGGGAAAAATCGGTACGGTTGAGATTTCTCTCAAACCGCTCGATAAGACGAGCTGAAATTTGGTCTGTGACATGTCAGTCACGAGTCCCAAGTGCCACCAAAGTTTCAGCCCCAAAAGTGTCGTGTCGTGTCCGCTACAGACCCCGATAGGCAGGGGAGCACTGTAGCACGCGCACGAGCGTGTGTACGCGCGTGTCCACACCACAAAATTGACACACCATGACACAAAAACCAAAACACAATAACAAGAAATAGTAAGCAAGATCAAATCCCTATTTCCTATTCAGAAACATTGGACAAACTCGACCGACATGCCCTTTGAGGCATTTCGACAAACAGTCTGTCCTAGCTTCTGAAACGTGTCCAGAACGGACACGAAACCACTGATACTCGACACGAATCCTATCCAGACCTTAGGGGGACCCTTAGGGCTTCCTATTGGTGAAGACAAAATGAAAATCCATGGAGAAATGGGAAAGTTACCTATTGATGAACAATGGGTGAAAAATCCCCAAATAGAATAATTTCCACAACCACCCAAATCTTCCAAATTGTTGTTTCCCTGCAAACAATCAATACCAACAACAAGAATATTGATATTAGGATCTAATGCAACTAGTTTGAGGGAAAAAGGACCTAAAATGGATTTATTATGAATTTCTAAAGATGGGAGCTCACCTCTTTCTTCTTGAAATGGATTCCTATGGAAAGGAGGCTAGCCCTAGAAATTAGGAGGGGTTTTATAGTGGGGGAATCCCTAGGTTGGCTGGACAAAATATTTGGGTTGCTAATTTGGGCTTTGGGCCAAGTCACAAAGGCTATGGCTAAGTTGTTTATTAAATGGTTAGAACCATAAGTCATGACTTATGAAGTTTTAAACCATATTAGCCTAAACAACTCCAAATCACTCCTAACTAGTTTCAATGACTTAAACCTAATTAAATTAGGTCAACCCAAGGTTACTTAACATAACTAAGTGGCCATAACCTAGATTAGTCACTAGGTTAGTCTTCTAGTCAACACAAGTCAAAGTCAACTATAGGCCCAAAATCAATTATCCTAAAAATCACCAAAAATCATATTAATTCTAAATAATCATAATAATACATAATAATTCCAAAATTTCCTAAAATTTGAAAGATGACCAAAATATCCCCAAGCTAGAAAGGTGGTAGTGACAAATCTACCCTCCTTAAAATAATTTCGTCCTCGAAATTGGAAGGCGAAATACAACTGATGAAAAGGATAGAAAGCATACCTCACGGTCCAAAAAGATAAGGGTAGCGCTCGCGCATCTTATCCTCCCGTTCCCAGGTAGATTCTCCTAGAGAATGATGCCTCCATGCGACGCGTACCAAAGGTATCACCTGGTTCCTCAGAACCTTCTCCCGTCGATCCAGAATCTCCACGGGCTGCTCTGGATAGCTGAGAGAAGGCCCAACCTCTATCTCTGAATGATCGAGCACATGGCTAGGGTCAGCCACGTACCGTCTCAACTGTGATACATGAAATACGTTGTGGACCCCCACATGTGCAGGCGACAAGTCTAGCCTGTAAGCCACGTCACCGACTCTCTCGTTGATAACGAAAGGGCCGATGAAGCACGGGCTAAGCTTTTCGCCTCTACCGAAATGTGTCGTACCACGAGTCGGATATATCCTCAAGAAAACCTGGTCTCCGACCTAATCACAAGCAAGGTCTCAATTAATATAAATAACAAACATGATCAAAATCACAACAAACAACCTAAATCTAATCCTACTCTAATCTGCACCTCAAACTCCAAGGGCCTCCGGTAGCTATCGGCCCAGTGCCGATGTCTGTCCTGCGCCACGCGAAGTCTGTCCCTGAAGAGCTTCACCTTCTCGGCCGCATCAACAACCATCTCTGGCCCCAGTAAAGCTCGCTCACCAACATCATCCCAGGATAAGGGTGTACGGCACCTACGCCCGTACAGAGCCTCGAAAGGTGACATCTCAATGCTGGCCTGGAAACTATTATTGTAGGCAAACTCCACCAAATGAAGATGATCCTCCCAGGAACCTCCAAAGTCCAGGACGCACGTCCGCAGTATATCCTCAAGGGTCTGAATAGTCCGCTCTGACTATCCGTCCGTCTGGGTGTGGTATGCAGTACTAAACTTGAGCTGAGTGCCCAAGCTGGTCTGCAGACTCCTCCAGAAATGGGAAGTAAAACGGCTATCCCGATCTGAGACGATGCCGACCGAAACTCCGTAGATCTTGACTATCTGCCGCATATACATCTCCGCCAGCCTCTCTGTAGATGTACCCACCTTGAATGGCAAGAAGTGGGCCGATTTGGTCAACCTGTCAATGATGACCCAAATCGCGTGTTTTCCTCTTGGAGTACGCGACAATCCTGAAACGAAGTCCATCGTGATATGCTCCAATTTCCACTCGAGAATGGGCAGCGGCTGCAACAATCCACCGGGCCTCTGTCTCTCTGCCTTGACCTACTGACAGACCAAGCACCTAGCCACGAAGCGAGCCACCTTCCGCTTCATTCCTGACCACCAAACATGCTCCCGCAGATCTCGGTACATCTTGTTGGCACCCGGGTGTATAGAGTACTGAGATCTGTGGGCCTCCTGCATAACCTGCTCTCTGAGCTCCCCGCTAGGCACACATAACTTGGCACCGTGCCTCAGGGCACCATCTTCTGCAAGTGAAAACTTAGGATTCCCCACTCCTATACTGATCTGCTCTCTGATACTCTGCAAAGCCACATCCTCGAACTGGGCCGCCTTGATCCTGTCCACCAAGTCTGACTGAATCTGCATCCCCCATAGCTGCATCTACACTCCCGGCACGATCACCTCAATCCCAAGGCTCTCCAAGTCGGCAAGCAAATGCCGATCCATGGTCAAACACATGGCTGTCGGATACCTACTCAAGGCATCGGCAACCATGTTGGCCTTCCCTAGATGATACTACAGTACAATGTCGAAGTCCTTCATCAACTCCAACTATCTGCGCTGTCTTATGTTCAACTCCTTCTGAGTGAACACATACTTTAAACTCTTGTGATCTGTGAAGATCTCCACCCTCTCACCGTATAGATAATGCTTCCACAGCTTCAAAGCAAAAATCACTGCTGCCAGCTCCAGATCGTGGGTAGGGTAGTTCTTCTCATGGGGACGTAACTGCCTGGAAGCATAGGCAATTACCTTCCCATGCTGCAGCAACACACAACCCAGCCCCTTCCCTGAAGCATCACTATAAATAGTGAAACCACTTGATCCTGAAGGCAACGTCAGAATCGGAGCTGTCGTAAGCCGCTTCTTCAACTCATCAAAAGCTGCCTGACACTCCTCTGACCAAACATACTCAGCATCCTTCCGGGTCAACCGTGTCAACGGCTCTGTAACCCGGGAGAAATCCTGTACGAATCTCAGATAATACCCTGCCAGCCCTAGGAAACTCCTGATCTCTGCAACTGAAGTCGGCACAGCCCATGCCTCAACTGCTATAATCTTCTTGGGGTCAACTGAGATACCATCTCCAGTCACCACATGCCCCAAGAAGTCCCCCGGTCCAAGAAGAACTCACACTTGGAGAGCTTTCCGTAAAGCTGCTCCTTCCTGAGAGTCTCCAGCACGACCCTCAAATGCTCTCGTGCTCCTTCTCAGTCTTGGAATATACCAAAATATCATTAATAAACACCACTACAAACTGATCCAGATACTGATAGAACACCTTGTTTATAAGGTTCATAAACACAGCTGGTGCATTGGTTAGCCCAAACGGCATAACCAAAAACTCGAACTGCCCGTACCGCGTCCTGAAAGCGGTCTTGGGAATATCCTCCCCCTTCACCTTCACTTGGTGATATCCCGACCTCAGATCAATCTTGGAAAATATCCGAGCTCC